>JAYRBW010135602.1:0-15547 GCA_036023295.1 Invenusta paracnida
GTGTTATAACTAGGAAGGTTAATAGTTAGCAAATGTTGCAGATATATAGGTCCAGTTTTGTGAATAGCATGAAAAATAAATAGGATAACCTTAAAATTTATTCTTTTCTCGATCGGTAACTAGTGAAGAATGATATATAGGTATAAATGAGATACTATTGAAGGGAAGCAAAATATACAATTCATAAAGTAATAATTAGAAAGAGAATCGTCTTCATGCGCGTTGCCCCGAACGCACATGATATGTTTCGCAAAAATATTTAAATACCTTATATGCTAGTATTAATCGTATAAGTTAAATAGACTTCAAAATATAAAAATATATTCTCCATATTATTATATTGTCATATGAGTAAAACTATTTATATATTAACTACAATAATATAAAACATTAGATTATAGATCTATTTCTCAAGGTCACCGCCATATTTTCTTACCGCGTTTTCAAACATTGGAAAATGGGAAAAGGACAATTGTGTTCTTGTTACGGCTGCAATAATCGTACTGTCAGCACCAAATTCACAGGACAGAAAGCTCGCTTTCATGCATTTCCTTCAGATTTACAAAGGTAATACACTACATTTATGTAATAAATAATATATTTGCTCTATATATTCAATGGCAAAAGATATTATTATTTCGCTACATCTATATTTAATGATTATACACCTCATAAAAAAAACGCTACTCAATTTTTTCTTACTAAATGTAAAATTAACTAAGGAATTAAAAAATGTAACTTTTAAAACTCTCACTATAATAGTTTTGAAGTTATTTTACTTTTTAAAATATATATTATGACATAGCAATTTTTATCGAAAATCTTATATTTTATATTTTTTTCCAAAACAAAGCAGAATGCTTCTCAATTTTTTCTTACTAAATGTAAAATTAACCAAAGGAATTCGAAAATTTAACTTTGAAAGCTCTCGCTATAATAGTTGTCTGGATTGTCTGGAGGTATGCCACTATTTCTCTATTTTAATCATGTTAGCAATAAAAACATGATTCTGTAGGCTTCATGTGTTTATCTAATGCGCATTAACTAATTATATTGATTGAAAATGCTTATGTTACATTATGATATCGTGGTATTTTACAGTTATTTAGTATTTTGAATATCTGACGATAACTACATATATGCATACTTAAAGAAACATTAATAAATATAAATATAATACAAATATACATTAAAAATATTCATAAATAAATTCATACTTTATTTGTGAGTGAAGTAATAGATTAAGCTAAGAAAAAGTTTACTAATCCACGTTTATTATGTTTTTAAATGTTTTTACTGTAAATAACTATTATCATGAACATAATTTTCTGAATGAATAGGATAACTCCAAGAAAAGTTAAATATTGTAGTAGCGAAATATCCATAAATACTGAACAAAATGACTATATATTTTTATCTTGTTTCTCCCATCTAGAATCTGTTCTTTGCCATTCGGTCACGAGGGGGGTGTAACGACAACCCAACAAGTATCCAAGCACGCGATGCACTACGAGCAATCACATGTAATGAGATGATTCAGTCCGACTCCAAATCAAAGATCTGTGAGACGATGTCCTTGGAATTTTTACTACCGAGTCTTCCTCTTCCTATTAACGGCACTGATACACATCTGGACGCAAGCTCTTTAGAAGAAGATCCAGTTGAGCCTCTTCTCCCTGCAGTTGTTGAACACCCCGATCATCTCGCACGTGACGCATACGCCTATGTTGCCGGCTATAACATCCGACGCTGCATTTCTTGCCAAAGCTGTCTCCGTGCATTGCTTCGAGATTCCATGGAGGCGAACTTTATACAATCCAAGTGTTACGAAAATTGTCGCCTGTATGACCCAATTGACGATGTCATCGCAATCATGACAATTTGTTAAAATAAAAATATATTATATTGTTTTTTAAATATTTCTAATTATTGATTTTATTCTCACAAAGTACACAAAATTACTATAAAAAAATATTAGGCCCATTATTATTATTTTTTAATTTCTTTTTGTATATATATACTGTTTATGTGTAAGTAGTTACTTATTAGGCGCATTAATTAATTTTTACGTTGGGGGTATTTCATTTTATGATGCCAAAATATCAGGTGCAGAGGATTACGGGATAATCAAGACTGTCAACTAGGCATTTAGTGTTAATTTAGCAAGAAAGCCTAATTTAAAATTAACGTACTACTTTTATTTTTTTACCAATCGACACCATTTTTTCAAGAAACATTCTTGCATATGACTTGTAACAATTTAATATATAATAAGCCACACTACTATTCCACATTTTTAATAAATAGTCAAAAAATAAAAAAATAGATTTTACAAATTTATTTAATAGAAAATAAATACAAAATACATTGGAAATAAGGCAATTATAAAAACGTACATACACACAAAGAATAAATGATATATTTTATATGATATAATAAAGAACTACACTTTGTTAACAAAAGAATAACAGTTTTGTTTTAGTGTAAGCTGGAAAAACATATACCTAAGTTCTACATTCTAATCATTTAGCTATTACTGTGCATATTCACATTTTTACTATAAATAGTTTGCTTAAATTATAGAACTGACTGAGTGTTCTGCCAACCTAGCAACCTTTTTGAGAGAATATTCATGTATATATGTATATACACTATATAAATGGGCATAAATTATTGAATTGTCCATAACAATTATATGTGTTGCATCCCATTGATGGTTGGTCAATTATATATATGTATTAAATGACACATACATATGGTTTGATGAATATATGAAATACATTTTTTTATTTTTAATAATAATTGATACAGTAACATCCATTATATTCTACTATCAATATGTTGGTGGCAATGGAGCCTTATAGGGTTAGCAATGAATTAAGCTTGTAATGCTTGTCAGTATTTTCCACATTATTTAATTACAATTTTAATTTACATGTTATATTATCACTACAATGCGTGGCCTGGCTTAGGGTTAGCCATGGGTAAGGTTCGTCCTGCTTATCAATATTTCACTTTGCAATTATTTAATTAAAATTATTTACAATGACATAATAGTAGATAGCAATATTAATTTTTAATTCTCCAAACGTACATTAAAAGTCTTTTTTCGGAGAGTATCTATCTATTTGATACCATAATTTGATTATACTCTCGATACTATTGAATATGCATGATATTATGATTACTTACTTATGAATAATTCAACAATATAAATATATTAAACATAAACCCTTATTGAATCCGAATAAAAAACAAAAAACAAAAAAAATACTTTACTTTTTTTGAAAAACCGGCCTTTTGGCTACAACACCACTGCTTACGATAAACACAGTCCGGATTTCCCGTAGTCCTCGTCAAGCGCATTAACTTGTGGGATATTTCTTTTTGTGTACAATACTGTTTATGTGTAGTTATTTATTTTTATAAATCTATTTAAATATTCTAATATTGCTCTTTTAATATTTATAACTATTGATTTTATTATCACAAAGTACATATATATTATGTGTAGTTAGTTATTTTTATAAATCCACTATCTTATAACGATGTAATAACATTTTCAACTATATACATTTATTTTAGCAGAGTCGATTCTCTATGTATCCCTATTCTATGATATAATTTGCACACGATACAAATAATAGAAGATGACGCAATAACCAATTAACATACTCCTATTAAGTACTTTAAAACAGAATATTTCAATGATTACACGGGCTATTTTCTTTAGTTCAATTGATAATTTAGTTCTATATTTTAAAGCTTTTGAGATATTAAGAGCTGAACTATAATAAGTGTCAACTACCACCTGATACCCATCTGCGTTGGTATAGCGTCCGGAGCTGCACTGTCCGGACATCTGTCGCGCACCGAATCGATGTCACGATGTGGTAAACTCACTCGGTATCTGCCGCAAATTTCCCAGTGATCGAGTCCAGCTGGGAATGCGCTCCGCCGCCATGGAGGCTGCCTTGGGCGATCCCTACCGTTGGGACTATGAGTGCGTGTGCCGCTCCGGCTACAGGTGGAATGGAACTAGACACCACTGTGACAGGGAGGCAATTCTCTGTGAGGACCCTCGCCTGGGTCGAAGTCCTTGTCGCCATTCTGGTCAGTGCCGACGTCTCCCGCTGTGGAAACAACAGCTGAAGAACCTTCACTTCTATTGTCAGTGTACCCCAGCCTGGGGTGGATACATTTGTGAAGTAATTGTCGCTGTTTGTTTGATTATTATACATATATATATTAGTGAGACAAAATTGTAACCTCCAACGGGTAGATCTATTCATATTTTTCTTTATTAGTAGTGTAAATAATTAGATATGTTTTGTTAACATTAAAAATAACGACAAAAAATAAATGAAATAAATAATGAGCTAAATAACTATCCAATAGTTAAGTATAATTTGTAAAATCTATACATTATCGATAGAACTTAAAACAATTGATATAAAATTGATATAAATAAGTAAAAACTTAACAAAACGTTTAAAAATCATACATATTAAAGTAATTGAATTAAATTTTCTAGTCAAGAAACATTGTGACCAAATTATGTATTTTCTACGTAATTTCACATTTCTAATTACAAATCAACTCCGTATATAGAACCACAACTTACAATATAAATAACAAAAATAATTATAAACATATATGAATATATATGTTAATTTATGTTAAATAAATAAATGTTATAATTGTTATAAATATTAATAACATTATGTTTACAAATGTTTTTACAATATTTTTAGGTACTATACTCCTATAGTACCTAGTATCTATTAAATCAAGCGTAATACTTGAGTAAGCTTCTATCTAATTCACACATTTCCGTAATATGAAATGAGCATCAAACTTATCATATAGTAGCAAATAATGATTGAATTTACACGACACTTCCTCTATAGGTGCCCCGCAATCCCTGCCGCTACAAGCGCAATCTCTGCGGGGACTTCCGTTGTCGGCGTGACACTAGTAACCCACTGGTGGGCTACAAGTGCGACTGTCCCAGTGGGTTCCGATCCTTCCGTGGTTCTGGGTCCCCGCGCTGCATCAATATCAATGAGTGTGAGGAGGAGATGCCCTGTCAGCACGGGGGACAGTGCAAGGACCTGGTGCCTAGTCTACGGAACGGAGAGTATCGGGGATATCGGTGGGAACATGCAAGCTTTTGTCGATTCACATAATGTCGTTCATTCAGACAATAATAGTACTATATTTGAAAGTATATCAATAATTTCAAATGACATAAGTTTTGTTTACTGTAATAAAATATGATTATTTGTAAATATTTAGTAAATAAGAAAAACGTTACCGTATAATAAAACGTTACAATTATTTGATAAAAATTGTACATGCTTGTATATTACTTATTCAATAATTCGGTGCCAGTAATTATATATTTGAATGAAATAAATAAAATATAATATAATATAATATATTAATTTCTTCAATTTTCAAACATACATATATATTGTTTTTTGAGTACTATTTTTAGACAACCAACATATTTTAATTATTATTAAGCAGAAAAATATTGTACAGTTAGTGCAGATTTGAAACTGTATTAATCTTTAAAAATAATAATTTTAATAAATTCGTCAATTGTAGTTAAACAGATCTGAAGTCCATTTTTCGTTCACTAACTACAAATTAATAGTAGATTTATAAAACCACCGAGTAGTTTTATTAGTAGGCAGGCATTGCTACTATTTTTTTAAGGTGCAGGGCAATATAATATATTTAATGGAAAATTAAAATAGAATGAAACAAAAGTTTACATTCCACTTTAAAATAATGAATTTATTTTAAAAGGCCATTGTGATTTGTAATTGTAATATTGATGACGACATACTAATACTAATATTCTATTACGTCAGGTGCACCTGTATCAACGGCTTTTCCAGTAAAGATTGCTCCGTCCCACCCCGTCGAATCGCCTGGACAGAGTGGTCTCCATGGGGTGCGTGCTCCCAGAGCTGTGGTACCGGGATTCGCTCTAGGCAGCGCAACTGCTCTGTGATTGGTCAGTGTAGCGGAATCAATCAGCACAAGATCGTCTGCGTGGACACTGCGGAGGTTTGCGTTTTCCTTGACCCTGGACTGCAAGAGACAGAAACAGAGGAGGTGAAACAATGATACTGATATGATGTATATAAGTATAATACATAGGGGCGATAGATCAGGCTAGAAGTTTGAACATATCATGCAGTTATCTATTCATACGTTAATATTTATGGGAAAAACATTAGTTCCAAAAAGAAATAATCACACTTATCGACAAATATTATATAAATAAAATTTATTACAAAAGAATAAAATAAAATAAATCTACTTTAATTTTGATAAAGATATATTTACACGAAACTTACACCGTTTTAAAACTGTATAGTAATAGAACCCAATTAGTGAGCTAATTAACATTATATACTTACAATATAAAATTAATATATTTAAGGATTTCATGAAAAATATCCAAGATTATGTTTTCATCAATCCTCATGTAAATGAGATCTTGTGCCTGAAAATGTTGCCTCAGATATTACATTATATCACGCGTGTCAGTTTTATATCTATACAGCTCTAAATCTAATGGATTCACAGTCAATGACTTATGTAACTATTACATTGACGGAATAGTTGAGAAATCTAAAAAGTAGCATACTAACAAGTTTCGATTTGTACAAGTTTCTCAAGGAAAACATTTATTTATTGGAACTGTTTTACATGTTTTATACGTTTAATATCCCGTTTAAGATTTACCTACCAGTCGGAATATACTTGATCATGTTTATTATGGACACTTAAATATTTAACAGAATATCGAAATTATCACTTTTAAATTAATTTAACTAGCAGTTGTCAATTTACAGAGTTATGTAAATTTACGAGAACTAAAATTTAAAATTACGAGTCATAATGAATGACTGGTCATAAAAATTGTCATATTTGTAGCGTACTGGGTGGTTCAATTCATTTTATTTCATCTCCTCTTCTCTAAACTATAGGTATATTTTTTAATTTGATAAAATAATTACAGTGAAAGCTGAAAAAATATTTGGGAAATTTAAATATCAGTATCTCCTTTATTTTTGTTACCTGATCAGGAAGTAGTACCTAAAAATCACTTTCAATTTTTTATTTAATATCTAAGCTATACAAAATATAAAAATAATGTATTGATTTATATAATTAAAAAGACATTATATACTAAGTCTCAATTATTGAAACAACAATTAGATCTTACATAATATTATGAAGAACAATATATGTTGATTATAATAATTACGAATTTTACAATATAATCTTCAGACAAGTGACGAATCTGAAGGAGATCGAATAATAGACGATGCCTTTCATTGGAATGAACAGTATCGATCGCTGAAGAAAACGGAATCTATAATACACATTGTTTTCGTGGTATTTATATCTCTCTTCTTTCTTATCACTGTACCTCTAGCATTGCTAATACTCTTCTCAAAAATTGTTAAACGGTTTTATAATTAAATATATTTCATATTTGTTATATACAATAAATATAATCATTCTACAGATTCATAAAATTGGTGTATATTCAAATGAAAGTTACGTGTTTTCTGCACATATATTATATAGTGCATACCTATTTGGTACCTGAAGCTATATGCAAAATAATGATTTTATTCAGAGTAAATAAATAATATATATACAATGGGACTGTTCAAGCTTTAACGTCGTATAAAGAATTTATAATCATAATCATATTAATAATGAATTATATATTATAATAAACTCGCAATTGTAATTGAAATAAATATATATACTCGAAACTCTTATACACCGTTAATTTGGAAATGCCATTTTTATATAAAAGGAAATGCAAAAATTCCCTATTTTGCACACATTAATTGTGAGGCAAGCATTAGTAGTAATGCTTTTTAGGCCTCAATGCTAATACTTTAAAGGCATTTCCAAAAATACTTAATCAATCTCAGGATTAACGCGTGAAAAATAGGAAATTTTTGGCATTTCGAAATGCCATTTGTTATAGCATAAATGAGCATTAACTGAAATGCCTACATTGGAGAAACGCGTTATATCTATAAAAGAAAACTAATAAAACCAATAATATACTACCCATAAAAAAGTTAATAAAAATTACAAAATACGTTCCATTAGACTCATTATAATTACATAAGTAAAATGTGGATATAAACAATGTTATAGCGGAAGCGAGTGTTAAAGGGACAATTTGGAGACCAAACTGGTCCAAATTTTGTTCTTGTAGCAAAATGCTTCCTTTAAAACGGCAAATTAGAGGAGGTCCATTGCCGACCCATACTGCTTTTGGTATCCAGATCAAGTACGTAGTACATTGACAGCACATTTCTCAACTGTGCGATAAATCTTAAGTTCTAAGTAGTTATACATAATTATGTGTTATATTTTTTAAATACTCAAGATTACTTTTTTTTCATAACAACTTGTTATTCAAATATCTTTTTGTAAAAGTGTGGGAGTAAAATACAAAACTAATATACAAATTAATATATATACATGTATTGTAAATAAACACTTCGTCCTGGGAGACAGGTTATTCTCAAACATTGTCTCAAAGAAAATGGTATTTAGTTGAAAGATGCAAAGATTGCAGAATGCATTTTACAGTTAAAAAACTATTTAATTCACTAAAGTAAAAGAATGAAACACTATTCCTACTACTTTAATATATTATACGAAACACTGAAATAAGTTCACAAATGGGTATAAATCCTCTACGAACATTTGTTAATGTCAAAGCATTATGAACACTATTTGCTTATTTAATGTTAGATTTTGTTTGGAAAAACAGAAAAGAGATTGTGAAAAAAGTGTACTACCAATTTAAAAATAATTCATGCATCGGAAACCTAAAAAACAAAGTTAAGCCTGGTAATTCTGAGATCAATGAGGGAATTGAAAAAAATAAAGAAAAATGAATGTTATTATATTTTATTGGTTTATTGAACCCAGTGACTATATATTATATACATTGTAATAACCTATTAATGACTGTAGCCTTCATACCGAGACTGATTTGGTTGTAATTTTATTCTTTGAAAGGGTTAAAATAATAATCTGAAAGTGACGCAGCAAATTAAAAAAATATATACTTACGTCATGTAGAAGTACCACAGGACATTCTGCTATTTTATGAAATTGAATAATGGCCTCCAGGCCACGACAGGAAAATTATGTTTCAATTGCTTGTAAACAAGTCAACATACGTAAGATTGCCTCGTCCATTGGAATATGTACAAGCCGAACAAACTCGTCTAATAACTGAAATAAAAAATCGCATGAAAATGCTGATAATATATTCATAGTGCATCAATACAACATTAACAAAAATATAAATGAATGTCTCGTATTATTATGTTAATAAAAATATCCAGATTACTTTTATGCAAATTTTGAATATACGTAGTCATAGCCTGTAACTGATAACATAAATGTAAAAAATAATGCAATCCATCGAGGTTTTTAAATTATTTTATTCATCTATTATCATAATGACAATATAGGATATTTTTTTAAATCATCTCGTATTTTCATGTTGCAGAAGAAATACCAATATATATTTTTTTGCACATTTTGAATCTACATAGTTTAATGTTTTCAAAGTTGCTACAAATATTAAAATAATAAGTATTTCTGTATAAAATGACTTTATCGATTATCTAGAACTTTTTTAAAATGAAAAATATGACTAGAAATAATCCCGATTTTTCAAAATCTACATAGTTTATTAAATGATTACATAAAAGTCATTGAAATAATCTATATGTATTGTTTATAAAAATATATATATATAATATGTACTCAATACTATTTAAGGCAGTAAATTCTAAATGTGTAATGAACCCCACTTTTTATTTAATAGTAGTAAACACCGTTAAATTTTAATCAATGAATTTAAACTATTAATAATACAAATCCTAAATCTAAAAAATAATAATTCCAACTAGGTACATATGTCTAAAAAAACATACAAAAATGTTAACAATTAAATCGGGTGTACAAGTCTTGGGAGTTCCATGAATTACCAATCTTTTAATTTTAAGATTAATTGTCACATTTTTGTCTCCTCTTTCAATTATATACAACTACATTTTCTGAATTATTTGACACATTATTGTTAATAATTTCTTCTGAACACCTGGAAACAATTTTTCGCACACTCGTTTTTACCTGTTCCGTTGGTTTATATAAAATGTTTGACATAGTCTTTCATAGTCTTTTGCCCCTGTATAGCATGCATCAGCTGATTGACTAACATGGCCCGTTTTTTGGATTATTGCAGCCGGAATGCCACTCTGAATCAATGCAGTTTGAGCTGTTCTTCTTAAACTGGAGTTTGAAAAACCGCTTGAGTTTCAGAAGAACTAGATTGGGGCATTGAAGACTGTACTAATCGTTTAGTCGCTGCTTGAATTGAGTGCACTCAAAAGGGACTGCATTTATACCATACTTCAGTTGTAGGATTAGAGATAGCAGCTAAATAAAAGGCACTATGACCTTTACAACCATGAGTTTCAGGGCGATGAGATAAATACTTTTTATAAAGGAAAACTGGACATCTTGAACTGTCATCATTGGGATACAATCTTATAGACTTGGGCTCAATACGTATGCAGACCAAATTTCATGTTCTTTGAAAACCTCTCAGTGTATGACAAAAATTCAACTCCATCATTATCGGTGAGCAAGTGTATTTGGAAATCTTCCCTATATAATAAGTCCCTGTGTTCTTCAGTAGCTCTGAGGCTGAAGTGTAGACTAAAAAATAAATAATAGTTTGGATTAACTGAATTGGAGTTGATGATCCAAATGCTCTAGAGCTCCATAATTTTTCTTCAAGATCGTAAGAAATAATATTTTCTCTTTTTTTAGGTCTGACAAGACCCATTCTAGCTGTCGGTTTCATTTGCACATTTAACACTCTACGAGATTTGGAGAAATTAATGCCTCTAAAATGGGAAATATTCTAATCAAAATTGTGATTGAAATAAAACTGAATGCATGAGCATATCAATTTTAAAATGTGAGGGGAGTAACGCTCATCATTTTCTTTGCGAAGGTCACAATAAAAGTATCTAAGGCTATAGTCCAGTTCGTTTGCAGTAAATTCAGGAATATCTTTCAGAACTTTCAGTACACCATCTAACCTTACTCGCCATTCATTACGCCATGATCGAAACAGATTCATCCTCCAATCAACTTTTCTCAGAGTAGTTTTAGGAATTGACAATTTTACACTTTCTTCCAATTTAACTATTGATGTTTCTGCAAATCTTTTCTTCATGTTGCTGCAGCTTGGTTGCAAAGCTTCAGGATCAGCATCAGAACTGGGTAGTTGCACATTTTCATCGAGCATCAATAAACCATCCAAATCAACATTAATTGTATCGTCCATCAGGTAATCTTACAAATTAATTAAGAGTTTCTATATATTTCTGTATGTAGATATAAACATAATAATATTCAAAATAATTATTCATAGGATTTATTTTAATGTAAAATGAAATAGTACTCTGTTAAATAGAAAAATACGCCTGTTAAATTAAATAATATTCTGGATTGTAAACAGTAAATTATATACGTTAAATTACCTAAGTTTTCGGCCGTTAAACTATGTATATAATGATACTCATCGCTAAGCGACTCGTATACATTATACGCGTTTAACACCTCATCTTAGATAATTAATGTATACTTAGTTTTTTTATTTAAAAAATATGTATTTAGTCTATGAAATATTGTTTATTGATTAATATGATTATAAAAAATTAAACCTAAATATATACATTATATTGTAAAAAATTACAAATTTTTAGGCGGTTAACTTAAGTCTAAGAAATAAATATGTGTACATGCATATTTCTTATTTAATGCATAGGTTAAATACAGCGTTTAAAACATTATATTTTTATCTATTACAAAGTGCACTACAGAGTAAATGTAGCAGAGAAAGTAGGTAGTATTAATACATTTATCAAAAGAGAAAACGCAGTATGGTATGTACAAAATATGATATAGTCACGGAATGAGCGGAGTAGAGTATGAGCACATTATTGAATGTCTGCTGTTGTACGTTCGCGTTGCTCTCAGTAGATGATTATGTATTTAAATAATAATAGTTCACGGGACCGTGCCCCAAAGGCAAAAGGTTCATTTTCTAAACAAATAATTTTAAAGGTGTGCGTGCATTAAACCAAGTGTTAAATAAATTAACTAACAATTAACCAAAATTAATTAAAGTGAATTTTAATACAATTATGAAAGTTTGCAATTTATTATTTTTAAAGGTAAATAAATTTATTATACAAACAGTATTGTCATATTACTACCATAGAAAATAATTAATATAATTTACCTTTGGATTTGCGAAAGTAAATTATATGGCATTAATAGAAATGTGAAAATTGCTTTTAACGCGATTGTAGGCATTTCTAAATTATGCCTGTGTAAGCAATAAAACAAAAATATTGGCCGTAAATTGATTTTTTTAATGATTAATGCACTTTTGGAGCTACAGAAACAATATAGAAATCAAAGCTAATATTTGTCAAAATACAGCAACTTATATGATTTGATTTGATTTTGAGGTATAGATTTTAATATAGAAACATTAAAATGTGGATAAGTACAAACAATAGACTAGTACACAAATAACAGTACAGTTAAATCAAATCGAATTTATTTAGAAATTGTGTTTTACATGTTCGAAGAGTAATGTTTTAAGTATTTAATGTAGTAATAATTATGTTGTAAATAGTGTCTATAATTTCTGGAATTTCTAATTCTTCCACAGTATTATTAGGGACAATAATTACAACAATATGCAATTGCATGTATATATACCTACATACCGCATACAATTATGTTGCATGAATTGAAAATGTTAAAAATTTACGTATTTTTCTAAAATAAATTTGTATTTATTTGCCCAATTTTTATCAATTTATTTTAAAAGTAATGTTTTCACTATTTTGATATAATTAAAAATGTAAATCAAAATGGAATCTAAAAGTAAAACTTTAATGCTTAATTCTGAAAAGTAATTATAATTGTAAATTGAAATACAGCTGCCAAATTAAATAATAATTAATTTTTCGTTTTAAAATAAGTGTTCTTTGCGGATAACGAATAGATCTTCCGATCTTCCAACGCTAATGCAAATATGTATATATAATTGGCGTAATGTTTTGACCAATCAGAAAAACTTTGAGAAGTAGAAAAATTAGGTGAGTTTCCTAGACAACGGTATTCCATTTAAAAGGGAAACTGTCATTGACTGACTTATAAGGTACACTTTTTCTGAATGAAAAAAGTTTTGGAAAGTTAGACTGTTAAAAAATGATTCAAATTTTGATGAAAGTTTTCGTGGTGTAATTAATTTGTTTGTGTGCATTGTATTACGGCAATAAATTGATTCGGACAATAATCAAATTGTGAATAAGGTAAATATTTTAAACTATGTTTACCACGATATGTACATAAGTGTCTAACACATTTTTATTAAATTAAAACCTTTTGGAATTATTTAAAGCATATTCTTTCAACAAATGTTTAACCCTTAAGCATTTATTACTTAAACATGTAATAGTTACTTTAAAAATGTGATATTTAATGAATTTTGAACTGATATTTGTAGGTATCAGTAAAACTTTTACCTAATAAAGTAAATTTGAAAAATATAAATATATAAATGAAAAAATTTCTTTAAAATTTGAACATAAATTTATTTTCTATATTAAACGATTTTCTATAAAATGAATACTATGTTTTATTTTGACGTCTTATCACTGGCTAGGAAAATATAAAACCTTGATATTACATAATTAAATTAATTTATCTAGCGAACCATGTGACGGAAATATATTAATACTACAAAAAAAATAATATTAAAAATAAATAAATAAATGGGAGTGAACTAATAAATAGCGCAATATTTGTAACGAAATTATTTTAATAGATATTTATACTGGTTAGAAAATTAATGATTAAACCTATTTATATAATATAAAATATTAATAAAGTGTTCTTATAGTTCAATATTTAACGTACGGTTTTATTTGTTATGTTTAAAAGTTAACATATAAAAATAAAACACACACAGTATTTCTTTTTTATAGATTTCATAAATTGTTTTTGTAATAAATAGGTTTTTCGTGTTTAATTTAATTTAGGTAACTTCAATTTATAATTGATCTGTTATTAATTTAATTTTGCTAATTTCATAAAGAAACTTTATCAATTCTACCATTTACTTATTGAGAATTATATCAAACTTTTATTGGGAGAATTTTATTATTTTAAACTAAACCATTAAGCTATATGGATTTTGGAGATTGTATCATACTTTTGAAGATAACATCAATACATTTTAACTTGGTTGCACAGAACTCACTCAATCAATAAAGAAAAGAAAATTGTATATATATTTATGTAATAAAATAATGTGTAATATAATTTTTTGGGCAGCGTATATCTATCACAGTGTAAATATAGAGATGTACCTAATATATTCATTCATAAATTCTATACTTAAACTGTGCATTAAACTGTGATATTCATTCGGTAAACAATAGCTTAAAAGTATTAAAGTTTGACCCAGACTTTCGATTTTACAAAAAAAAATAATAAAGTAAAATATCTACAGGTACTTGGAGATTAACAAACCTTTTTGCGACATACATATTATAATGGTTTTCCAGAATATATTAAATTAAATTCATTCATTATTTTCATTTATATTATTCTTAAATAAGTTACATTCTAGAAATAACGAATTGAAGGAAAGGATTAATTATAACATCAATTAACGAATTGTATTAACTTCATGAAAATCCTATTCGCTGAATTTACAAATTGAATATATTAAATATATACACTTAGTATTAAAAACTGTATTACAAAAATTAATGTAATTTAAAAAGGAGATCCACTCTATTAAAAAAAACTGGTACAATTTGGGTTTGTTAATATATTATGAAATACTTTTGTAAAGTTTAATTATTTAATATATATATATACAGAAATGTGCTTTATGTTGACAATTATATATACCTACTAAATGTTTACATTCAATATATTATAGAATAATACGTCAATTTATAAAATGCAATCAATAAAATGCCTTTTCCAAACAAAATTTCGAATTTCCTCCCAATTTCTCTATATTTCTGCACTATACTGTATAATTATTTTGAGGATAACCTATGTATGATTATATCATTTAAAATTTCATAATAATAATAACAACAAATAGAATATTTTAAAATTTGTTCACAATTTTTACCTATACGATTACTAAATGTATAGATATATAGAATTCACTATACAGGGTGTCCCATAAGTCTCTTCCGGTAAAATCAATTTTATTTTCCAAAAACAAGTTTATACAAATTTTCCAAAAACATTATACAAATTAAGTAAATACTGTAATTATGATTAATATAGTCTTTTTACATAAAACAAACATGTGAAAATAGTTCAGTCTTCAAAGAGACCTCCGTTAACA
>JAYRBW010135613.1:0-15547 GCA_036023295.1 Invenusta paracnida
AATGTTAATATATTAAAATATTATTCAATTTGACCTCAATCCTTTAATATGGGTAATATTTCATATAGGAATATATGTTTATTATAAATTTTTGTTTTGCATTCTGGTATATTAATTTCATATTGAAAAATGTTTTTCAATATACATTTTCTAGAAAATTATTAAAAAGAATTTTTCATGGGTAAGAGTTGGGCACGCTTAAGTAAAACTTATTATGTGAAGTTTATTCGTGCAGTTTAATCCTTACTTATAACATGTTTTAAAATATCAAGCGAGTTTGTTGTCTTAGTTATTCTATATATGAACTTATTTACATTCATTCAAGTATTCACATGTCATAACAGACGTACCAAACTAAGTTAGTATTGCAGTTATATTATAAAATTTATCATTTAGATGAAATAAACACAAAATCAGCTTCCAATGAATGCATGTGACTAGATACATCAGAGTAAGTAAACTGAATGAATTCATTTATATGTACATCGCAACGTAAATGTTCATTAATAGAGCATCGTTTTATTTTAATAATTATTGTAAATGGTTGACTGAAAGTACAGGGATCCTAACAGATCAATTTCAAATTTCTGTCAGTTTTTAAGCATAGATTGCATTTAAAGACATCTAATTAACATAATTGGTTTGTTCATTGTTCTGTTAAATCAAGTATTTTTATGCCGTGCTATTTAAAATTGTATAGGTCTAGAGTCTAAGGTAATGTCAAGTTGGTTATGTACAGTTTCAGAGATTTGCAAATAGGTTATCTTATGGCAACTGACAAAAAGACTATAAAATGAAATGTGTATTTTTTGACTATATGTTAAGTGTTTTAAACAACACAGAGTGGTAGAGAGTTTGGGGGCGTAGCTCCCAGAAATTTTTTGGTATTTAAAACTCTGACTTGCAATACAATCATGTATGTTATACAAATAATTC
Organism: Invenusta paracnida; assembly: GCA_036023295.1. Lineage (NCBI taxonomy): Eukaryota > Metazoa > Platyhelminthes > Proseriata > Coelogynoporidae > Invenusta > Invenusta paracnida. Next base: position 937 of record JAYRBW010135613.1, read on the forward strand.
TACTTCTGATTATAAGAGGGTAGTGGGGGGGTATACATTTTATTGCATTCTCTTGTGAATTGCAGGAGGTAACCAAATCGCCTCCAAATTTCCTGAAATCTTGAAATTTCCAGACTTTTAGGATCCCTGAAACTAGTATAAAATTGTTATACTAAAATAATTTTAAGAGCAAATATACCTACTCATACAATTTTAACACACGTAAGTCGTCTGTAAAGTATAATTTATTGCCTACATATCTACTGCTTTTTTAAATGTAAAAACACTTAATTTCGCAAAATATTTCGGGTAACTGAATAGTAGTATTAAACTGTATATATATAATCGATGAGTCAAAACTCTATGTAAAATATTGTACTAAAATAATAAGGATAACTATACTATGTAGTTATAGAAATATACCTGAACAAACTGGTCACATACAAATAAATAAATAAAGGTGTAAATCAATATTATTATTGTAAATAACATTACACATGACATTGATTCCAATGTTTAATTATATTATAATATGTATGTAGATAATTAATATAAATAAATTATGTAAAACAAGTTATCCAATAACGCTTATTATATCTCATTCTAAAAGTCAGTACAATATTAAAAACAACTAGATTATATGTACAATTATTACGGTTCAAGAAAAAAACATAACATATATGATACATATTGTAATGTTATAGCATTCTGAAAATAATAGTTTTACAAGTCATATGAAATAAATCGAACAAAATATTTAATGATATTATTATATACACAAATAAGACATTAAGTAATAAATAAATAATAATATTAAAAAGACATGTATGTATTATAAATAGTAATGATCGATTTCAATTAAACAAGGCCTTTCAAACAACAGATAATAATGTTTCCAGTACCTGTACAGTGTATACTGCAGTCGAGTGTAAATCACAAGCAAATGAATATTATCGATTAATAGAGGAATGATCGATAATTCTATGATCAACTAAAGTTATTCTGAAGGTGAGTATCCAGGGAAGACGGTTGAGCAGGGAGGTACTTGTGGATTGGGCAGAATGGAGTCTTTGTCCTCTGGACTGGAAGTGTAACCGCCTTAAACAGAGGTTATGAGTGGATGGTGAAGAGAACCATCCGTATCCACGATGGAGCACTCCTCCCCGCCGTCATCTCCCTTTCCGCCTGGAGAGGAGATTGAAGGGAGGGGAGAGGACACACGAGCGGGTTGCAGCTGGTAAAGACTACTGCTATCGTTTTCTCCTTCATTCCCATTGGTGGCTCCGAGAGGCATATTTAATGGTGGACCTGAGACTGACCAATCAGCGGTGAGATCTGAGAAAGAAGTACGTCCAGTGGCACGTTTTAGAGTTTGATAGATGGCGCACTTCTTTCTGTAAAGCAAAGAACGACTTTTATTAATATAAGAATTCTGAGATTTAATTTATCATAAATTTTCGTTTCTGTTCAGATTAGCTAACAGTTTAACTTTACCTACTATGCTATAAAATGCGTAGAGCAATATTGAATTTAAGTAATACTTCGATAACTTTGATCAAGAAATTAATTATTCTTTATTTTATATGCTTTACATAATATACATAATAATGAAATGACCATTTTTATGAGTCCTAATAAGCACTCTTAAAATAGTAGGCAACTGCTATAACCAAATTAGTATTTTATAAGAAGATTTAACTAATTCCATCTTGTACTTATTATATTCAGCTTTAGAATATCTGCATGATCAACGTGTACTCTGTGCGATACAATTTGTAATCAAATTAAAATAAAGGTTATGTAAATTAAAGTAACTAAATTATTTCTGAGGTAATATATTTTTAGTACATAAATTAATCCGATCTATGAGAAAACAATGTATCAGCTTTTAGCACAATGGTAATTTTGCAAGCGATGCATTTCATACTTACAAACCACTAATTTTTTAGTCAGTAATAAAGCAATGGTGATTAATGCAAGTTCATTCAATGGAATGAAATTCAAATAACTAGAAATTTGGCAGAATGAACTATGTTGTCATAATAAACTACAATTCTTCAGAGATTGCATCATCGAACAAGTAGCAGGGGCACTTAAGAGTTTCTTGAAGGAATTGTAAAATCAACATTCATAGTCTATGCCAAGGAGTGGGTACTAGAAATAACTATATAACTAGATATGTATAGTACTCCTTGGTCTATGCACACTCATTATTTTCACATTGTTTCATTCTTTAAAAGTAATAATACAAACTGCCAATTTACAATATTGTCAAAATTTAAATAAAAAATCGAACAAAGTATTTTGCTAAAATTCTTAGAATATTTATACCGAATTTGCTTCATAAATATAATATTCAGAAAGTCCTTGTTTAAAAACGATAATGAGCAGTAATCAAATTTGATCATCGTAACATCATAACGTATTCCGAATATGTTTTTTATTTTTTCAATGTTAACCTAATAATATTAATAGAATATGGTGTAAAACAAATATATACCTAAGAGGCTCGTGAAACATATACATTAATGAACCTTTTTGTAAAAGAAATGAATAACACATATTTTCAATTTATTATAAAATTTGTCTACAAAGATTTATCGTACAGAGTACACATTGATAATTACATAACATATTCTAAAACTGAATATAACAAGTACAACACGAAGCTAGTCAAATCTTCTTATAAAATACCAATTTGGTTATATCAATTGCTACTAAATAAAAAGCCCTTATAACTCTTAATTTTTGTAGATAATAGCAAGACGCTAAACAAAACATAAAAGACAAATTTAGGATAAAACCATAGTAGTACTTACTTTTTCTATGTAATTAAAATTTATTTGTAAGAAATAATTTGTCCTTATAATTCATTGAAATTAGTCAGACGAAATTATGTATCATAAGTAATATATTATCATGCATGATAATTATGTTCATGAATGTTTATGTTTTTAGTCTTGGAAACAGGGTAAATACAGTTGAGGTGGTTAAAAAGTAAATAGTCACTGGGCTGGGATTATTCTAACCGTTTAATCCCGTATATTATCGCTACAAGTTTTAGTTATATGTAGACAAAGCAATAATTTTATGGTGATATTCTTGGTATATAATGTCAATATTATGTGCAGTCCGGAACACGAAGCGAAAAAAAAAAAAATATATATATATATATATAACAATTTAGTAGAATCCAATATTCAAATAAATAGAAATGTGGTATGATAATAATACGAAAATCATAAATATTTGTCATAGAAGAAATAAAACAAAAGAAGAATCAAATAGGTCAGTTCACAAATTTTTTCAGTTAAGTTAGTTCAAAAGACGTTTAATTACAGCTTTGTGCCGCGCTGACGATACTGAAGACTTATCGCAGAAATCATTGCTGTAGTTAAACCATTTCTAACTGAAAGTTGATTGCGTTTGACTTCGTTTGAACGCGCTTACATAAAATACACTATTTCAATGAAAAATATAATATTTTTAGTTGCACATAAAATGAAAAATGTTTATATCTCTATGTTTTAAAACACTTTTAACGGATTTGAATTCTTCATAAAAAATAAAGAATTTGGATGGTTTGAAATTTAAAATTAGAGCTATATTTGACATTTTAGTTTATTAACTATTTAAAAGGATTTTATATTTTACATTTATAATATTACCATGTTTTATTTTTAAATTTAAGTTGCCATTTTATCGATAAATTTAGTCGCTTTTATTTACAAGCTTAGTTACAAGCGTTGTTTGCATGGTAGTACAACAGTACAATAGTTGAACTAGCTACCCACTTTTCAAATCCAGCAGTTTCTTTTAGATCACAACTATGTAACTAAGTCATATGTGCTGAATTCGGTCAAAAACCTCTGCCAATTAGTTACTCATAGTTTCTAACAGACGGGAGCGTAAATATAAATCTAATGTGAACCTATAAAAATAAAGTATCTCAGTTACTATGTAAAATATTTAATTATTATACTTGTTACTTCTTAAACAATAAAACAAATTACGTGGTTACAGGGGTACAGTTATAGATACTCTTTTTCGAATTTAAATATTTGATTGTTCTTGTCAACATTTACTTTCTCCAATGATATACAAAGCCCAGTAGACATTCTGCGTCATTCAAATAATTTTTTATCAGTAGTCTTATCACAATCATAAGCAGAGATCATGAAAATGAAAGGAAAACGCTGGAGCCAACAGGACAGTGAGATACTGGTTATGACAATTAATGAAAACATCGAAGAGCTCAGTAGAGTCAAGGGTAATAAAGACAAGAAGATCTATTTCAATTCAGATGTCCTCATAGACCTTCATCAAAGCGGTAAATGTTTTCATTTTTATGCACTAAATATATTAATACATATATTTAGAATTATTTAAAGTGTTTGTAGGCTGTTGTTCCTAATAGTAAAGTTTAAAATTATTATAAGAAAAATATAAAAACAAATTAATAAATGTATTCATATAAAGATAAATATACAACATTATTTTTATGATATATTCTTTTCGATTTTTATAGGCCGTACAGGAGAGCAGATTTGGAACCGTTTCAAACATCTGATGAAGGAATACAGGAAGAAGTTAAAGGAAGCGTCAGCGACAGGTGCTGGAGAGGGCACATTAGAAGAAGATTAATGGGCGAAACTGTGCGTCTTCAGAATTTTGACATGTGGATAAAATCAATACGAACCAGCATTACCCAATCTATAAAGTTCAATAAATTTAAATCAACTAAAAGTCTGAACTCGAGTTTTAGTTAGAAAAGTTTAACCAAGTTTTCCTATCTAAATATATAGAGAGAATTTCCGCATTATCAGTAATGCTATAGTTAAACCAAATGTAAACGCAGTCAAACCGGTTTGACTTTCAGTTACTTCGATGCATATAACTTTTCCGCGTGGCACCTATGTCTAAACCGTTTATAAAATTGAGTTCACACTTTCAGTTCGATTAGAAAAGTAGGTCATCTCTCGTAATTTAATCTCATCAATGATGAAATTAGTAGTCAGCTGTATTTTTAGACTCAACTAAAACATACCGAACTTAACTTAACTGAAATTAACTGAACTGAACTAAAACGAGATTATGAACAGACCTATTATGTATATTAAATGTATTGCACATTTTGTCAGAGCGTTATAATTATACAAATATTTTATACATTATTATGATACGTAAAAAACCATATTCGTATTTATATAGTTACGTATCACGTGTTAACTTTCCAGTCTTATCCAGTTTTATTAATTTTTAGAGTCGCAATAAAACTACAATATAATAACTAAACAAAAACGAAATTAATAGCAATAAATGTCCATTGCTGATAATCATGCCGCGTCGAACGTAGGTGGGATTCATGAATAGTTTTAGGAAGAGTAAGTTGAAAGGTAACTGGCCTAAGTGGGTATTAATTATCATATTTTGAAATAGGTTATTGTCTGCATTATTTCGTATCACGTTGGAAGAATGTTCGTTGAATCTGAATTTTGAACATCTTTTCAGTAATGCGGGTATATGCCTTGTGATTTTTGTGATTTCGAACACTCCCCCACCACCAAGCTTGGACATGCGTAAAAATGTTTGATGCATATGATAAGGCTGCTAAAGATCTGAGTATGCTGGACGTATTCATGCTGAAGTTTATGCATTGCAGCATTGCATTGCCTATTTCTTAATCAATATACAGGTTAATTTTGATTTTGTCATGAAAAGAACACTATGTTGATATCATAAACTTGAGAAAAGCCAATCACTAATCATTTCGGAAAAGTGAAAAGGATATCCAGAGATATACCGACATTGTGTTATATTTTGTGTGCTCATGTTTGAATATTTAAAATTTCTGAGTCTATGGCGTTTTTGTTTTCAAATGTTTTCGATTTAAGGGAATTTTGTTTTAGGGGATGATGAGATATGCATCGTCGGCATATTTGAGGATTAAGTAATCATCTTTAAGTGGTTTGAGGCCAGAGGCCCCAGCAATGAAAGAGATGAGACGAATGGAGGAGCCAGCCTTATATAAGTATGGAAAGTATGCTTGAATTTGGTTGTATGATTGTGATTTGTGAAGAAGTCACTAACCCAATTGAGCAAGTTGTAAAAGAGGTTATGTTTTTCTATTTTATTAAAGGACAAAAGCCTGACGGTGAGAAAGGCTTTAGCGTAAATTTAGAAAACAAGTAGATTGGTTTTTAGGCTACTCGTTCTGTTCTAAAAACGTGTTATGTATATCTTGCATTCTTTACGATTATTTGTCAAAAATAGGCGTATATATATAGATATATATATAAAATACAATCAACATATTGTTTAATATAAATCAACAGTTTCGAAACAAAAGAACATTTTCGGTTATTTCTGTTCAATCATTTATATACCAGATAAAAATTAACAAACAAGGCAAGTGGACATCACACATGTATTTCTAAATTACATCAAACACTTTTTCCATTATCACAACTACTTTCCAAATATAATATATGTATATAAAAATAAAATGAGGTATTTTATTATCATAACGAATTTATAAAATAGCGACTAAATTGTGAACTAACTTATTTGGCAAACATTCGCAAAAAGTCGTCTTACCGATGAGCGTAGAGGTTTGAACGCCACTTTGTGGAACGACCACAAACACAGGGAAACGGTTTGTCTCTGATACAGCAGTAGGTGTGCTCGTTAAAGTAGCGCCGTTTGTTGTAGATGTTGCCACACTTGGGGCAGGTGAAGATCTCCTCACCAGTCACCGGGTCAACGACTAAATTGTTGCTAGGGGACACGGGGTTGGTTACCGACTGACGCCCCCCCCCATTGCTGGCATTACTTTGACCTGAATCAAGAAAAGGATGTCATAAAATATTTACCAAAAAGAAAGAAAACCTTTTGAAATAATTATTAAAATTAAAAGATTGTAATTTATTTTAACAATTAATTACAATAGTTATTAGAAATAAAATGTATTATCTTACTTTTATTTATAATTATTTGAAGCCTTTTTAAATACTGGCTTAATTTTGTTTTTTGAGATAGATATATATACAGAGTAATCATAAAGTGATATATATATATATAAATGCATCTAGATAAAACAAGTTTAAATAATTATGGTTCCGACCAAAAGACAAAAAGCCAGACAACTGTTTATGTTTAAATTTTTTAAACTTAACCCAGTAAATTAAAATATAAAAAATCGTATTACTTTATTAGTCATATTAGTGGATAGTACATTGCTACCCCTTCTGTATTATTATAATGGACAGATTAATACTATTCTATTATAATAGATTAGTTACATAAATATTCTGACAAATGTATCCAGTTTGTACTAAAAGGTCTAAATTATAATTAACCAAACCAAATAAATATCACCTAAATCAAAGTCATGTCTTCCAAAATATATACTACATAACAATATAATATTACAAGAGTAAGAAAAAATCGTAAAATGATTTTTCACCATTTTCATATTCATCATAATATATGCATATGCATATGCACTTGATATATTATTATTAACAGATGAGTGAGGTTTCACGATATAGTATACGCTAAATAAATATATAGAGTTTTCTTATGTATAACATCGAGCATGCCTAGACAAAAAACATCAACACACTACCGAATCGGTAAAACTAAAAGACATTTACATGTAACCCTTTAAGATACAAATAAAAAATATTACGTTATCGTTTTGTTAAATAAATAATCCAATAAAAATATCTATATACGAGACTGTAAACACTGCAAAAAATAATGCATGGGGCGTATGCGTTCTGCAAATTATATGTGTTCCCACTTTTGCATATCGAATTTGGAAACACATGTTCTGCCAGAACGCATAGAATCTATACGTTCCAAATTTATGCGTTCTACAATACAAATTCTATAGACTGTATTTTAAAACCTTCCTCCGCTAAAGGCAATAATTCAATTTGAAGCGGCGGCGTCGTCATATTATCTTTGGGTGGTTTAATTAGTAATATAATTCCGACAAAGTATCCACTCTCTTCTCCTTTCCTCTACCCCCCCCCCTGGTCATGACCCCCAAGAAGCACCTTGTTAATCTTCAGAACAGAGTTTTAAAAATTATAATCAGCAAATAATAAACATTTCTAACGATTTCTCATTTTCCGACAAAAGTGTCAAAATGTTGGGGATTCAAACCTCCAAATTGACTTAGTAAATATTCAATATTATTATAGTTATAATTTTTTAACTATAATAATAAATTATAATCATAATCATTACTAGTCATCATTTTTTTACTGCAATTATAATTATGTATGATTATAATCTGGAGAAAGGTTCTAGGAAGGATGAGACTTCCTCGAGCCTTCCTCCAAATTTTATTTGTAAATAATCTTACAAATTGTATATTTTATTTGTTTACAATTTTTATGTTCAGTAATTACTAGATATTGGTAGTAATATTGGTAGACGATAGGATAGTTTATATATAGTTTCGTAAAAGCCGGAATAAAGTGAAAAAGTTTGGAGGTTGAAATCGGTCTCTAATGGCGGAAATATAAAAAAACGTGTTTCCAATTTTTCTATCCGTTGTCTATGTGTTGCCAATTTTATGCGTTATTTACAATTTTAGTTATTACTTTCCAGTTAAATAAAATGTTGAGTAGCATATATATATAAAGTATATTATATTAATCTGTTTTGTAAATTTAGTATTATTACACATATAGGCCCGTATTCAGTTACTCATTGAATTTCAAGGATATCTTGATCGATATATACGATTAATTGCCTACCTTCTAGGTCTCCTTTACATACATATACATATATTACGTATTTTAAGGAGATCTTGAATGTATATCATCGCATTGTAAGATATCCTAAGATCTTAAGGACGCCTTGAACGTGTAAAACCCAATACGTTCAAGGTCTCCTTGAAACTTAAGGATTAACTGTGAATATAGGTCATATTAATATTGGTTGTAATTAAATATAGTTATACTCATCATGACCGACGCTGCCATTTTTTAATTTGGGGCCATCTCCAGTAATTTTCACAATGAAATTCGTAATTATAAACGAAAAATTTGAATAAATATACAAAAATAATACGTGGATAATACCCAGCTCCGTCATTTGGATATAATCAATAATTAGTGTAAATTTATTATTACCTTGTTTATTCTATATATTGTTTAAAAATAATTTATCTTCGATTTCGAAATACGTGACAGTGTAATCTTTACGATAAAATTATTTGATTTGTTAATAGACGACATCTTCATTAAACTTTATAAATACCTTTATCATTTTTTTGTAATTACAGTATTTTACTATCTTTGTTTCTATTTTACTAGCTATGTAGCATACTTATTAATAATCATATTATTAATTTTTAATATTATTATTTTAATTGAATTGAATTTTAATATCATATACTTCCATTTATTAAAAGTACAATAAGTATTTAAATATTTTGTAATTATATCATGATATCGTACACTAGTAGGAGTAGCATTATTCAATAAAAAATATACTTATATTATTATATATTATTATATATATTATTAAGAAAAGTACATTTCATAATATTTATACATTATTATTAAAACAAAATATTTCAAAAATTAGAATATAATTATATCATATCTTACTATATTATTTTACATATTATAAATAACATATTTATAGTACTAATAAATATTAGTATTTGTAAAAAATGTTATTAATTTAAAAAGTACTTTTATAACATTACTATTAGTACTTTTAAATATTATTATTAATTTATGTATGGAACACAATAGCTTTTTAAGTTGGTTTACCGTAATTATTTTAAAGACAAATTTATTTAATTCACAAATAACCCAGCCGATATAATTTTCGCATCTGAATAAATTATATTTTGAATAATTATATTTTTGCACATAAAATACAAATGCTGGTTTTTCAACAAAGAGTAATGATACATTATACAAGGTGGGCCAAAAGTTAGTATACTCTCCACAATAAAGGTTAACAAAGGTATATTTTCACAAATTCACAAATTTCACAAACATAAGTATTTTTACTCTATGTAGAAACTAAAGCAATTGATTGCATTAATCTCTACTCTACATAATTATGTTTTAAAAGATATCTTTATTATAGAGCATAGCTTTTGGCCCACTCTGTATATCCTGAATTAATATATTTAAGTAATAAGTGCAGCACTTTAAAAGTCTAACTATAATTTAATTTTTTTAATGAAATATTAACAATAAAGTTTACTGTTTTCTTTCGTATATATTATCTGATTATAAGTTTTATTTATATTTAAATCTAAACAGAATATATAAAAACACCAATCCCCGAAAGTTAATATAACCGCATTCCTATAAATATTGATGATATTATATCATTTAAAATTGACAGATATCAATTGGATTACCATATTTAATATGTTTATTTATTTAAGTAAACATGCAAATAAATACATATTTTTAGTAAAATAAAATGAACAAATCAAAGCAGTTATAATTAAAGTTATAGAAAATCTCGTATATTTTTAATCAGAGTAACTTAAATATATGTAGATGTAAATAAAGTATGTTATTTTATACACCTATACATTTTTTTAAATATGTTTGTATACATCACATTATAAATTTCTGATTAAAAGTAGATTTCCATTAAGAAAATGGAAATTCCTAAATGAAAATCTACTTGTAATCAGAAATGTATAATGTGATGAATACACAAACATGTTAAAAATATTTTTATTCATTTATTAAAAGTATAGTATGTAAATATTGTATTATATATTGCAATACCTACCTGTTTTAAATGCCGAAAAGCAAAGTAAAAAAAACATTTCAAATTACATATATTATATTAGTATAAATGCTTTGAATTCTGACTTTGTAAGAAACATTAAATAAAACAATATTATACATGTATATCACTGATATAATTATATGTTGAAAATAAAATGCTATATTATAAAAAAGGTACGATGAAAACAATTGGCAAAAAAACAAAAACAAAAAACAATTAAATTAATTATTACTGGTATGACATTTATTTCGATTACATCTTTCTACTTACACTACATATTTATATTACGCTCGTAACATATTACTTCGATTAAAGTATGTCTTTTAACAAAAAATTAATAATATGTTTCATTAAATATTGACAATATTTACCTGACGTGGAATTTCCCATTTTCTTCACTCGATATTGGCCGTTTATCATAGGACTACTGAAGCGAAAATATTTAAAAAATATATCATACAGTTAAAATATAAAATTGAACAAAACCTTGACAACATTAAATATATAAAACAAGAACTCATCTTTACAACTTAATAGTATATACTCCAGTTGTCTTGATCTAAGCTACCTGGTAAATATGAACATCGAATGGATGTTTAACATTTTTTAAATGCTTTCGTGAGTTATTTTACATGCATTTAACGGAGCGAATGAAGTCAAATATTTGCATCAAATTGCAGGGTACATAAAACAAATTCATGTTTTCCCGACAGTTGTCTCCTGTTTCACAACATCTAATGTTCTACCTTAACTGCCTTTAGGTGGAATAATCCATTAGAACCCATAAAGAGAAAAGAAGAAATTGACACCCGTTGCTATTTAAATTTACTAGCCAATCTAGTGTTCTTAAATAGTGAAAAACAACTCCATTTAAAAATGTCAGAAACCCTATTTCTATACGCTTTAATATAAAATTATTTATAAATGCACCTTAAATGCTAGTCATGATATCAGCAAAATGCATAAATAATGCAAGATTCCAAGAAGTTATTGTAGCATATAAAAGGGTGTGGGAACAAGAGTGTTTGTAAGCGAAAGAAAAAGATGATTAGCCATCTATAATTTATAAAATTGAGACAAAATCAGTCTGTCGATGGATTATTCCCTGAATTAGTAAACTACAAACAACTGATAGCAACACTTTTGGATCAAATAACTTCGTTTCCGTAACTAAGTACAATGATTTAAAGAAAAGCAAACGTGATACGGAGAAGATATAAATGTATTTGATTTTTGATCACACAGATATTTTATGTAGTCTTATATATGTATGTATATGTCATATGTCGTAAACCTCTATATATTTAAAATTTACACATTCAATTTAAACTTGAATTAACAACTAAAAAGATTATACATAGACTATGAACAATTTAAATATTCTATCTAAATACCATAACGATAAATTTTCATAACGCTAAATTTAAAATGCATATAAGTTTCCACATGATTCGTATTTTATACTATAACTATAAAAGCAAGACGTATACTTTTAGTTTAAGTGAGTAATGCTAAACAATATATATGTATATATATGTATATATCAGTTTGTATATATATCAGACTGTAAAATTTCGATAAAATAAACAAGTCATGACGCTTGTGAACTGAAAATTTATAAAAATAAACAAGCATAAGTATCAATAGATCCATATGTCATTTGCTAGTGAAATCTATTAAATCTAAAATTAGTCTGTCCAGTATTACCAACATCAAATTATAAATATGTTTAGATTTATATTTAATATTGAATAGCATATATAAATTTGCATCATTATAAAATAATATAATATGTAGTAGATTTTCTGTTATAAACTATATTATTATAACAGTATATTTATACTTTAAAAAATAAATTGTTACTAGCGTGAAAGATTACACCATAGAAAATATACAATTTGAAAATATGAGGGAAATACTTATAACAAAGTGTTATATTATAGAAAGACAATATATATTTTAGTTATATAATATAAAATTATAGTTTCTTTAAAATAACATCCAGTAAATAACATTTATAGTACACAGATACATATTATCAATTAATAAATGTACAACCCCAAGTGTGTGGTATACTATTAATTATTATAATATAGAGTTAACTACAAAATAGAAGACAAAACAAATTAAGAATAAATATTAGAATAAGAAAGGACAAAAGACGTAATATATATATAATTAATAAGTTTGGTCCAATCTTATTAATTTTATATTACGTCTTTTGTCCTTCCTTATATTATACATACAAAGACGGAAATGAATATTTCTAATAAATATTACCTTTTTAAATAAATGAAGAAACAAAATCTATGTAATACTAGTAGTATAAATGACACATTTAAAATCAATTTAAACACAGAAACAGTTAAAATGTTTTGCAGAATTATTCATTATCCGTAAATATACGTCTAGCTAAACGTAACACAACTCTAAAATTCAGTTTAGACAGTTCCAAAAAAGCTATATACAGGGTAGGTATATATAAAAGCTAGTAACAAAAACACTTGCCTAATTAAATCAGACTTCGACGTTTGGTTTTGGAAAGAAGCGGGAGAGTTTTTAATCTAAAAGCAGAAAGAGGATAACATTACATTTATCCAAGTTGGCTACAATACAATGTACAGTTAATTATAACGATTAATAGAAATTGTACCTGTAATAGAAAAATCGCATATTCACAAAAAAACTAGAATATTAAAAGTTTCTGAGATATTGGAAATATGGAACATGATATATTAATTAAAAACCTGAAAGTTATTTAGGAAATGCTATTACCGTATGTGTGTGTATATGTATAATACATTACAACGATTTCTTTTTGATATATCGAGACATAAATTCACTGCTTAATGGAAATATTAAAAAATGTATCTACACATAACTGTTGTTTTTATATTCGGTTATCAATAAAACATAATTCCCTGTTATCACTTTTTTTAACCTGATATAAATAATAAATTTAAAATATATAAAACACAATAGATATCATCAAATTTAAAGAGAAACACCAATAAACAGATATCAATGTTTTTAGCGTCCATTAGTAAATCTAAGCTACATATTATATAACAACTTTTACTTACATATGGATATTAACCGATGACGATGAGTATGATAATACATCTAAAATTATGACCAAATAATTTTACAAAAAAATATATTTGGTGTACGTAACTTTCTAGAAAAGTCGTTAACTTAATTGAAAACTTGTGGTACAAAAATTACTTTCAAAATTGATATTATATAACATAAAACGAGGCTCCGCCAGTGAAATAAATTCTTTTTAAACGGGAAATGAATTATTCAACTACATATATTCAAATATATTATCCGAACTATAAAAGCGGTAAGCCTAACAAAGATCAGTGTATAGTTGAGCAAATAAATTAAAAAGTAATAAAGTATTAAGTAAACCTAGTGAAGTACAATGATATTTTTACTGGTAAACAGTAATTTTGTAGCATTACAAGAATATTTTGTAATAATATAATTTAAATTACTATAATAATGTATGCTGCTATTTTACTTAGCTCTAGGAGTGTCGCCTGTTTGAATGTCAAGTTACTGCTCCCCTGTTTTTCTGCACAGTAAGACTTTAAAGATACGTTCATGTGTGGTTGGTGGGTCTACAAATTGCCTGTCTATAAAGGCCGCAGAACTGATATAGGCTAATGGTGCATTGCAGGTGGTTTTTTTAATAACCCTGTCGCTTGGCATGTCAGTCGGCCTTGTAGAGGCCGATTCCCTTGAGATATTTGAGCAGCTCATCGGGTTTCTGGGACCTCGGAGCAGTAATTCTACTGCCCAGGTAATTCTCCCGCTGTTCGAAGAATTTCGGACAGCT
>JAYRBW010135624.1:0-15546 GCA_036023295.1 Invenusta paracnida
GTTATATTAGATATTCAATGTTATATATCCATAGTGTACTGATGATATATTATAACAGTATCAAAAAGATTGAATGTTGCAAATGCATTCTGTTTTTAAAAACTTTTTTGTGCAGGAGAATCATATAAATATAATATAGCACACTTTGTGGAATATATGAACTATTTAACATAAAACTGTCTGTAAGAAAATTATCATTAAATAAAAATTATAAAATATTCAATACATTAATATATTGGAGTGATTTATTATGAATAATATTATTCTTGAAAACTATAGTCTACATCTAAAAAGCTGAATGTATATCTGATTGAATAGCTTTATATACATTTGATTTATATTTGATATATTTGAATATATCTGATTGAATAGCTGATTGTATAGCTGAATTGAAGCTGAATGTATATTATGTAATTAAAGGAACCAAAAATGGAGATAATTAATTTTAAATTATACTGAATTATAACAAATATCAAAAGATATAATATTATATTCATAAAATCTTTTTTTTAATTCTATAGTTAACAGAAATTTTGAAATAATATCTATATATTTTAATGAATTTAAAAAAAATTATTTTATAGCCCAGCCAACTTGATCAGTTTAGCCCATTTTTGGTCTCTTTATAAAGCACACTATAATTTATACTAATTATTGAATGTAAATATGTAATTGTATTTTCCTTAAATAATTATTACATTTTTATGTCCTGCAATTTTTAGCTAAAAAAATTGTCCTCGAATTTTTTGGACCAAAAATAGAGGCCACCCTGTTGTAATTAGTTTATTTTGGTTAGGCATAATCAATTTCGAAAATAATTCAATAATCAGCTTCCTCATCATCTTAATATATCTGGTTACTATACACCACAGCTGCTATATATCCAGGTTTCCTACCAAACTTGGAAATTTCCTGGATAAAAACCTGCCCCCTGAATATCCTGGATATCTCTTGGATATTTTTATTGCTTTAAAAAAATTTCTTTTGTCTTTCAAAACAATTTTTTCAAAGATTGTAATAAATGTTATAAAAAATTATTTATTTAATAAAAATGTAATATTTTTAATGTTTCTATGTTTAATTATTTTTTTTATTTTTAACATTTTAATACAAGCTGCAGTAGAAAGTAAATTTATAATAAATAAAGACAATTTGATTGAAAATTTGATGGAGGAGTCGGTCATTGCTCAGTGAGAAGTTTATAATGATATCAGGTACTATAGAGGTGGTGTATTGAATGTCCCTATTACTATCAAACTAATTCAGTCTGTTAAATTTGCATCAAACCGCCAATATAATCTGACTTTAATATTATATACAGGGTGTTTCAAAAGTAGGTATACAGTGTATAGTAAATTATATTTTACAAAGAACAGTATACAATCAATTTTAAATAGGATAATAATGACACAATGAGAGAATATTATTTAAAAAGATTGACTTTGGAAAATCCATTATGATTTTGCAAAATCCATTGACTAAATTTAGAAATGTGAAAATTTGCATTTTAGAATTTGGAAATTCCAATTATGCCTATAATTTACTATGCACTGTATATACCTACTTTTGAAACACCCTGTATTATTATGAATAATTATTAACGATTACGAATAACATTACTTAAATTTCAAATTAATTTACATTTTCACCGAATTTAACACTGAATCATGATCTTACTAATACAATGAAATAAAGTGCAGCTGATTGTTTTAAAATTAAAAAAATTAAAAAAAATTAATAATATTATCCATTTCTCATATATGTCACATTAAAAACTCAAATCCAATTATTCATAGAATTAACCTTAAAAAATTAATCGAATTAATTAAAAAATATAAAACATATAGATTTCTTCCTTTTTCACTGATTTTCATTAATTTTTCGATGCATTTTATATATTTTTCCTATAATTTATTATGATAAAACAATGATTCAGATCTAAACCTGTTCATTCAATGGAATTAACTTCAGCTTCGCTTCGGTTAATTATTCATCGAATGAATCGCTATATAACAGGCTTTCATTATTGTATATAATTGCATAATTTTAAAATTAAAACTTCATATTTCTAAATGATTTGTGTTATATTTGCAATTTAAGTTTCTTCATAATCGGAAGAAAGAGGAAATTAAAAAAATATATATTGAGTTGCTATATTATCAAACTGAGTTGCACAAATTATAGAAACATAGTATATGTGAGTTTCGAATACATTGGCATATGCATATGACAGACAGACACTTTCAAGCTATACGGATATAAAAAATATATATATGCCACAAAAATGTAGAAATATACATATGTGCGTGTGTGTATCCTACTGCAATAAATTATAATGAATTCGTAGTAATTTTTGCTGGTCAAACTATTATGTGTAAAGCGTAATATGTGTGAAGACAATAAATATTTTTATGACATTTTATTTTATAAGAAATTAGTCACAAAATGCCACGAGCGAGCGTTTTATCATTCCTATTTTTGTTCCATAGTTCAATATCATAGAGCTGTGCGTTATACGCATAGAGCTGTGGCTCCCTATTTGGTCAATTAAACGATAAGGGACTGCTCTGTGGAGAAAAGGATTAAATTAAATAGATTATTATTAGAAGTGTATTAAAATAATAATATTCTCATATATTCACATGCTGCTCTGAAATCTATAGTTTCATATTCCCTAATATAATGTATAATGACAACGAATTTTATGCTTTTTTAAGAACTATGCATATAAGGCGGTCATAAAAAGATTTATATAATTTCTTATATTAAATACATATTTCATTAAATTGAGTCGAAGAGATTCAACATTTGTCCAAAAAATACAAAGGTGGTGGTTGAAAGTTCCCTAGCGCCAGTAAATTGCCCGTATATGTAGAGGTGACGAAAAAGTTATCAAAACACCTCAATAGTCAGTTCAGACAAAGGTTACCAGCCAAGAAGGCTTCCCCACACCTGTAATATGCGCAACTTGCCTAAATTGCGAATCTGTCATCCGAATAATTGGCAGTCACTTCTCGGACATCGAGTTCCCTTTTTATGATGTCTTCTCAATTATACTGTGAGGCGCTTTATGCGCACATTATATCATATCTATAGCAAGGGTATAGCTCAATATATTTCGGAAAGAAGCGATGATCACGTAATAGAAAGTCTATAGACCGTACCGATAGTCTCCCGAAAGTATAATGGAGCTCAAGAGAAAAGCTGGAAAATAATCACGACTCCGTCATTTGGTGGGAAATGACACTTTTGTTAAGCGTTAAGTTGATCGGCACACCTGGATATAAAGGTCCATCCATTTTCTCATAGATCGAATAAGGTTGAGTTGACAGGGTCTCATAGTTTGTAATTTAATATAAAATAATTTATGGATTTAATTAGATTTACAACGTGTTTGGCGTTGTAACGTTGTATTATATTTATGAATTAAATTCTAATATAAAGATAAATTTGTCAAACATGTAAAGTAACATATGCATATATTCAATTTGAAAAATAAACTCTCCCTATAATTTCCAAATAAATGCACCATTCTTGGCTCAAATATAAAGCAGTACTTTATGTATATGTAATTTTTCCGATAAATATATTCCTCAAAATATTTAGTTAATTATTATTAATATAATTAATTTTAAAAGTTAAGAAATGGAATATATACTTATTTTCTGATGCTTGTAATTTTTCCGTATTTTTATTCGTATATTATGTTTGAGTGTCATAATTTAACAAAGGAAAGCAAATGAGTAGTATATTATACTATGTATGAGGTTATAGCACTCTCGTTTATTCCTGATTTTTATGTATTGTTCAATTTTCAAGAAGTTTAATGATATAACTTTCACAAATAGTTACTATTGCTGTTTTTAAATTACTCAATAAACTTCCAAGTATTTGACTATATTTATTAGCGTATATTTCCTATATGTCGTTAAATAAATAAAATCCAAGTAAAATATTGTCAAAAAATTGTATTATTATAACTGTGTGTGTGTACAGTACAAGTGCATTTTTCTAAATGGTCAATTGTCATAATGCACATGGTTTCAACATTGTGAATTCCATATTTTCAAAATATTCCGTTCATATAATAACAATAGAAATATGGAATAATTTTAAAATTATTATAAAAAACATAATATGACAACATATTTTTGCAAGCAAATATTCTCCATATGAAAGTTTAAATTTTAATTATCAATTAAATTAAAAAATAAAACAACCTAACTGAATTACATTTAACACCATGATTATTTTTACAATTTTATATATACATACATCCTAAAATTGGTGAATAAAATAAATAAACCATGCCAATTTTTTCAATAAAATGTTTATATAATTGACTTTGACTAAGCGCCTTTACAAATATAGCTAATATTACACCTGTGTAGTTCGATTCCCTCTATCCCATTACACAGACGCCGGATGCATGCACAGCTATAATCTTCGTCCGTATACAATTCCCTCAGGACCAAGCATTGGGTGCTCTACTATTACAAGAAACCACTCCGGGGAAGGATTGTGGAGGTTCTTTACTCAACGTTAGCACCTCACAATTGACAATTGATCAAATTTTGTATCTCCGCGTGTGAAATGTGACACGATCCCTTCAAATACCAAGCTTCACTTTCCTCGGGGACCTCCCTTTTTTATAGTCGACAAATGGTGTCGCGGACCCGGGCTAAAAAACGTGTTTGAAGGTATCGTTTAATGATAAACAGTCAGTTGAATATAAATATCTTGGAATGGATATTTGAGAAGTTGAAAGGGTCAATCATGTCTACTGTTGGTACATTATATGACGTTTAAATGTGTACTTCTAGGAATATTAGAACTTTCCAATTATAACAAGTATATTATAATATATATTACGTATGCAATATCCCAAATATTAAATGTAACCACAAATAATATTGTTTATGTAGTTTTGTAATATCAAAAGTTTAAGGTTAAATAAGTAATATTTCATCTATTTAAATTCGTAGTAATTTTGTATTTATTTCTAAAAAATAGCAAATCTGCATAATTCGTGTTGATTTAGATGATTGGCACATATAGCATATCTTGTAAAATAAAAGTATGAAATACATTTATATACATATTTTATACATATATATGCATAAAATCATTTTTTATTATTGCTAGAAATATATTATACGATTAGATTTGCTATGTTATTTGATTATATTATTTGGAAAGTTATACGTATAATTAGGGATTTATTAATTAAATATAACTTAGACTACCTTGTAAAATGTGATTTTTAACTTTATGTAATTATTATGAACTTTCTATTGAGTCGAAGTCCATTTTTAGGAACAATGATACTTTTATTATATAAGAATTTCTTTTGAATTAAAACATAAATGATATCAAATTAATTAAAAATGAAATAATTATAAATATTCTTCTATAATTGGTATAGTTTATATATAAAAATATTCAATTATAGGGTTGTATCATAAAAAAAACTATATTTTATATGTTTTTTACGATACATCCTATAAAATTTTAAATATGTATGTATATAAAAAACAAAATAAAAAAGCAAAACAAAACAAAATTTAGTGAGATTGTTATCATTGTATATTTTTAGATATTTTCACCTATATTTTTAAGTACCTATACAACTAATAATGACTGATATCTGATAGAAAATTGAAAAATTCCTTTTCTAATAGAATTAATTTTTAAAATTATCATTCTCGTACAAGTGATTTTTTTAAATTATTAATGTTGACTACTACTTTGGATTATTTTTATATGATGATTATTATAATAATTAAAATATGTAATAAGTATTAAAATGGAATCTATTATAATAACAAAGCACATTATGATGAAATTACATGTACTTTTACAATATTAATGAACTTCATTAACTATGCATAAATGTATAAGTATCTGCTAATGTATTCACTGTATTTGTTTAGAATAAATACAATTGTCCTGATACGCTTTTGCTATTTCTGGAAAGGTGTTAATCGATATAATTAAAAAGAATAAACTTGGAATATCGTTAAAAGGGGAGGGAGTCCAAAATCTGAAGGAACACCAGATAAAAGAATATAAACTCTCATCCATTACTTTTATATAGAAACTTTAATTTCTTATAAAGTACAGTAGTAAATACATTATTACGATTTGTGCTTTTACCGTAGACTTTGTACTTTTTGTAATCATTCGATAAATTTTTGCTGTCGCTTTCTATCTCTATTATCTTGTTATAGGATAATTGCAAAAAGTAAATACTACTAGAAAAAAAAAAGTTTACATTATATAGAAATAGGAGGTAGAAATCCGCGAGACAATAAGATATGTCATTCTGTAACAATACACTATTTAAAACTGATGTAACATTTAATATTATAAGAGTGGGTACCTTCTCATTACCATAGCCTAGAATCAATAAGAATTTATGGGTCATCAATAGTATATTTGAATAGTAGTAATTAGTCAAACGTTCACAAAATTAATATTGCTCATTCTGTGTATTTTAATTTGATAGAGGTATTATTGATACCATAACTATGTTTTGTTATGTTCTTATATCTCTAAGTAGGTATACATAATTATTATTTGAACAGAAAATATCACATAGGTACTGCGGCTTTCATTTAGCCTATAATAGCCTATAATAGCCTATAATAGCCTATAATAGCCTATAATAGCCTACAATAGCCTAATAGCCTACAATAGCCTACAATAGCCTAATAGCCTAAATAGTCCCTTTTTAGTTTTTGAAGGAGCGCTGGCGATAAAGTTCCGGAACTTCCTCGGGTGCGCGTCTGCATAGTAAAGATCTGCTTATAATTACATATTATTCTTGATTGATGTAAATTTAAGATTTAAAAAATATTTTTATAGAATTTAATTTAATTAGTAGAAAAGTTTCATTCAATAATTTATTGGAAGAAAATTGCTTCAATTTAAAAGTAATAGACGCATTAACTATATAATAATAGAATGTATGAGAACTAATTTTAATTTGTTTTTAAAATTTATTTCCATAATCAGTTTATAAGTGAATAAAAGACAGATGTTAATAATTAATACCTATTGTTAACAAAGGAAGATATTTCTTAAAATTAAACAAATATATAACAAGCAATATATTATTATTGAAATCTGGAAAAATTTTCCTATTGAAATAAATAAATCAATTCGATAATATAATATTTTTTATTTGAACGAATATATATTGTTTACACAAGCAGCCTTCATTAAATATCGTGTTATGTTTAACATGAATCAGTGACACAAACAGGTAACAAACATATATATATATAGTCAGTTATAAGAAGCGCGAGAATTATTTATCTAAAGTCTCAATATGTGAAAGTGATCCAACATCATCTTCTTAATTGCATCCTAGCGTGACCATGTTGTGTCTGATGGGACACATTACATGGGGGGGTTCCAATGATCAAACATGTGTAATGGGCTGAAAATATCTTACATCTTCCAATATGGAACTTCTCGAAAGGAAATGTTTTCTATATATATATGTAGATGTGACGATGCACCAAACTGCAATATTAAATTGGATGCATATTTACTCCATAACAAGTATTAGCTTCCATGTATTTGCTTATTAATTCACTTTTCTGTCAAAACTGTCAAAATAAAGAAGACAAAAACACTTTCCTAACACAATTCCACTTATAATACCACATACATATATATAAAACGTTAGAAATTGTATTTTTTGCGAAATATATCAAACTTCAAGTATATAAAATCCGATTAATTTTTTTTGCTAATATTTTGATCTTGTGGATTCATTTGAGAATTAAATTTAAACAATATATGTTATATCGATTTATCCTGTTATTTTACCAGTATATATTGCATTTGACTATTTAAGTTTTTTTTATAATCATTGTTTGACTAAAAACAACTATACATAATTTGTCGTAAAATAATTCTGCCGATTATTACTTCTGGATGGTTAAAAATCTATTTGGCAATATAGCGTTTAACACAGAATTATTCAATTTTGTGTTTTATTGAAAGGAATTTGATTATGGATATCAAGAAAAATAAACCCAATATGTTTAATTTAATTTATAATAATAATATTTTAAAACGTATTTTACCTAGTTAATTTCTTAAAAGTCTAAGTAATGTGTAATTTTTGAGTAATATGTTTATGTTTTACTTAAGTTAATATTTATGTTAGGTAATATGTTTTCTTGTAATTTTTTTGAATTCATTTAATTTGAGTAAATATTTTCAAAGACTTCTTTTATATTGCGTCGTATTTCCATATAATTTATTAGCCAATCTGAAAATATAACTGCTTTTTTAATTCCATGGCCAAAGTCAAAGCCAATGCCAATGCAACTAATTCATTTATTGTAAATAGTATAACCAATGCAAATAATCTTACTAATTGTAAAAAATAAATGCTGCTCTTGAGTTGACAAAATTGATTTACTTGAAAAACTGAAACGAGCAACTCAAACAACTTTATAACACATAATTTTAGAAGTTTGTCTAACTTTTCTATACAATTTAATATAGGTATTGCACTTTTTTTGTTTCTTTATTTAAAAAAAAATCTGCATTCAGATGTTTATTATAGTTTAAATTATTGTATGAAATAATTGAACCCTGAACACTGCATCTATTGTTTTATTCATATAAACAATTAACACAATTCAATAAACAGAAATATAACGTAGAAATTATATGTAACACATATAATTAATCTAAACAATTTGTGACATAATAAAAAAAAATATTATTTGAAAACGTAGTAATGTTTTAGTGACACTCATCTATTTTTATATAATTTCATTATTACTCATTCATATTATTGAGCATGCTTACGAAATTATGTGCTTATCGATAGCTTCATTCTTTCTATTATAATTTACATATTTTAGGTTCAATGTCTTTTCTTATCAATCAGCCCACACTTCCTTTAAGAAAAAGATAGAAATATTTAAAGTAAAAATCATAAGATTACAATCTATGTGGAATGTACAATCTAATATATACTTACATGTGTACCTACATACATTATTTATTTTATCGTTTGAACAAAATTTTTCGACTCATGAGATTAATGTTACGAATTTGGTGGTCCAAACCAATCGCGACAGGCGGAGACTAGCATCCTACCTATACCCCACAGTACCGCCTCCACTTTATCTATCAAGCTTGCAACTTTGGGCAACTCAAAGGTCAAAAGTTACATGAATACAAGGAAACCTCCTTCACTACTATAGCCTCTTAGCTTTTTCATACATATAAAACTGCAGCGTAAAGTTTAGGCGCAATATATAGGTATCTGTTAGTTTGTGCTCAGTGACTCCTGCCCTGTAAACTAGTTAGTTAACGCAGTCAACTAATGCACATGTTAGTATATATAGTAGTATTATTTATATATATACAATAAATTCTAACTCCCTTGGAAAGTAATTGCCTAAAATAGGGTGATGATAGTGTATATAAGTGGTAATACTGAGAAGCGTAAAGGAGAGTAAAAAATAAATAGATGAGACCAGCAGTACCGCCTACTTCAAACATGAGGCGACAGCTCTGGCGATTTATAGAATTCGGCTAACAGCACGTTCTGCTAAGGAGAGGTACGCAAAATGATTAATTAAATCTTTGATGTACATAAATATGTTCGCTATTTAAACGGGCATATGTCTACATGTGTATATTATAGTCCAGGGGAGCTATAAATATAAATCATTTAGCACTGCTTAAAGGCTAACCTTTATAGATGTATTAATTATACACGGTTGTCAAGCATTATATTTTTTTAACTAACTGTCAACCTTTGAGACTCAACTCATATCTTTGCTGAGTATTACTAAGCCCACATAACATTAAAGGATTCCTTGTCTTTATCATACCTATCATGTCTTTGGAAAAATGTTCTCATTTGAAGTTTCTATAATTATAGCACATATATACATTCAATATAAATAAAATCCTATTAACTGATATAAAGATCGTCAAGGATAAAATATTTAAATTTATAGTAAAAATCATTAAAAAAAATCACTTGGACATTAGATATTTATTTTAGAAAGTAATATCCGGAACATGTTTAGACAATTATAAATTGTTATTATTTTCTATTTAACCTATTTTAACTATTATAGTGACCTGATGTTTTTCCTCTAAAAGTATTCTTATGTCTTATGAACTATGAATTCAGAACAAAATTTCCTATAAAAATTTCCTTTAATAATATATGAATTATGATAGAAACATTTTTATGCTGCAAAAAGTTATGAATTATGTTGTCGTTTAAAAAAAAGTAAATATCCAAAAATAATCAATAAACAATAAATATTTGGTGAAGTTAAATATATTGATGTAATCATAGAAATTAACTGTCTTGGCACAAAACAAAACAAAATATACAGTTATAGTATTTATATTAGAATGAAATATACAGTTATATATATTTACAGAACCCGCTTAACTGTATATAATTTTGGTAAATTATAAAAAACAGCTAAAGGAAGGTCGAAGAGTGTAAATTTTGAAACAGGTATTGGAGGGAAAAGAAGTATTATTCAAACCATGGAACTAAGATATTTAAAAATGAGAGCGAAATACCAATCGAGGTGGCAAATCAATTGAAAAAGAAAGCATGACAGGAAATTTGGGTGAATTGGTGTAGTAAAAAAATTCATCATTTTGTAGACTAACAGAGATAGTTCCTATATTATAGTCGAAAAAGGTAGTAATATGAGGAAATGTGAAACATGCGACGAAAAGAAAGATGGAAAATAGAACAAAAGCCGGTATAGGTATAGGGGAGCCTGTGCTAAGTGGATAAATATTACAATTTAGTGGTGGAGATACAAGGTATAAAAAAATGTTGCTCTTATTGGTGCTCTTATTGGAATAGGAATGAAGGACTCTGCTTCAACGACGAGAAATGCAACACAACCTAGTTCTATAGCTCAACATTATAGAAACTGTTGTTTAGATTCTGACGCAATCAATAAGTCACCAGAACCTCTTTTATAAACCTATTCTTTTTCTTCAGACTCAGAGTCTAAATATCAAAACGTCTGGCCATAATGACTTTATTTAATACTTATGATAATATCTCAATCTAACTTTTTATATCTTTAAATAAATTTATGTTCACTTGAAGGAGCACACATTTTTCAAAAAATTCGACGGTTGCTTAATCATAAATCATAGTTTACTTTAACTTTATAGTAAAGCTTTTCATAATGCATAGATTTTCAGAAGCATTAAGCATAATTTGGAAGAATAATCATAAATAATAAAAATACTTTCGATAATGTTGAGATATATTTAATAAAAAAGGTAAATTGTTCGTGTAATTTTTAAAATTTTTTACACTTTTGGATATTTTTGCCACTGATGATGACACATGGTGTTGAAACATGTTTGGAATAAATGTTTATTGGATTAATTCTTACCTTTTTTAATAAAAATACTTTATAGAAATGGTCTTAGCGTTAAGTTCTTCGTATACGCACATTTAAATGTTTTTCTAAAACGAAAACTTCAAGTAAATAATAAATAATTATTAATAATTGGATTATTTACTATATTATATAATATGTCCCTGATGTGTATAAAATGAATCGACATTAAAATAAAAGAGCAAGCAGAGTAAGGATAGAGTAAATAGGTAACTACTTTATAAGAAGCTACTTTATTTAGGAATAAATATTTTAATTATTTAATTATTACTGTAGAATTAAAATACGAATACAATAAAACACAAGCAACGTAATTTATATATATATATAGACATGTTCAAAAATATTTTTTCCGATTTTAAATCAAAAGATACATCGATTGTTTTGTGTAATTTCTTTACCGACATTGACTAGAAATTTAATCTAAAGTTTGTAAATAAATAACTTTTGTTGTTATTAAACTGTTTATTTAACTATAAATGTATGTCATAATTATATTATGACCTCATACCTAAATTATTTTCATGCTTTTCAAATGAAATAATAGAGTATGAAATTATTCTCAAGGATGCTAAAGAATACTTATAGTAAAAAATATATGTGTGGGATTAAAATTCATACCCAAATAATTATCTAATCATTTTTTAATTTCCATCTGTTCTATATAAAAATATTCAAATGTAATACATTTGTCATAAAATCCATGCGATTTTATACTGCAAATTATTTTAGAATGGGATATATTGCAATACAAATATATGAAATGTTGACATACAGTTTTATATACGAGTTATATGTACTCTATTAATCTCGTACACAAATTAATACACAGGAATTGCACAAATATACACGTTCGCTTAATTTAAGGCGATATTCTAGTTAAAAAATATGTATATATGTAAAAACAATTCCATTTACGTGTATGTGTAAGAAAATCATTTATCTTTTAATAATGTGCCTAGGAAAATTAATTTCGACAGTGAGATTTTAAAATAATTACGCTTAGGTATACTATAAAAGATAATCAAAGATTACATCAAATTTGCAGCCTATAAGCGCTAAATGAATGAGTTTTAATCTATATTTATACATTTGACGTTTAAAAATTCTCATGTAAGAAACTATTTGTACTTTCAATTGTAACTTATTGAAACTTAAGTCAACACAGTTATAAAAATCAGAAAAATCTTTTCATCAAATTCTTCAATAATTTTAAGGTATTATCTTTGAAAATAGCGAAACTATTTTTGTTATAATGTTATGGCAGCGTGTTTAACCATCATTTAATAAATATAAAGAAATATGTTTTCAATTAATTGTTTATATGTTAAATGTTTTTTCTAAAACAAAAAACATCAAACAAATAAGAAAAATAAATTTATGCCGTATGTAGAAATTTTTTATTTTTATGTTATATTTAAACATGTATATAAAACTGAATAATTGTACTGTACATTAAACCATACCAATAATGCGATGTTTTCGCGGAACTGTTATGGGCCCCTATATTTAAAATGTAATAAGTATAACATACAAATTACTAACTAATTATGAACAATTAATTATGAGATACAAAATAATAGCTCGAAATAATTCAAAGAATAAGTTGACCCTATTATAGAAAGAGTAAAAGTTTAACATGTTTTACAATTATTCGCTGAATTACTTATATGTCACATATATATCCAGTTTTACATTATAAAGAAACAAAAAATACAATATGTATTAAAAATAAATTATTTGAAAAGATTTGATAAAAAGATTTGCTTTATTTTATGCCATATAGGTACCATTTTGTTAGGAGGTTCAACATTTTACCCGTTTTATTTTGTGATTATTATATCATTAAAAACAAAACAAACTTAAAATGAGTTTCTAAAACTATAAGATCATTTATCAATTAGGTATAGCGTAAGATTTCTGCTCAGTAGGTAAATTGATTAAGATGCTCTGATGTTGCTAGCAACTTAATATCACATTTATTAACTATATTATACAGTTAATAAATCACCGCTGTAGTTTGTATCACCGCTATATAATAATGATAGACGATTTATTGTTGTTATAGTTAATTTAAATTTATCATAAAAATGCTCATCATTTTATAGGCGTAAATATACATATATTTATATGATTTAGATTTATGCCTTATAAGTAATAATAACTGGAAGTTAATTTTTGAACAAAAATGTTTGCAAGTTTTAAAACACTGAATTAATATTTGAAGTGTAAGTTCATTATATATTATAATTCTACTGAAGTATTTCATGTATTATTATCAAATACCATTTTTATTAAAATAGTTAATCTAATTCATATAAATAATTTTAAATTACAATGTATATATAACATATGTACATATGACTTCAAATAAAGTTCAATTTTAAAAAGTCTAAGACCTCAGATAAATTTAGAAAATATGCATGAGACTACTAAATTTGTTCTTGATATGCATAACATGTAAACATGAAACATACAGAAGTCATATAAGTGCCTTTATTGGGTAACTTAAAAATATCACTCTTATTTTAGAAAGATATTTTTTATCATATTTATTCACAGTGCCAAGATTTGCTTTAATTCTAAATATATATGAATTTAAAATTAATAAAAATCAGAAAACAAAGTCTTATGTTATACTGTGCATCTTTGATGAAACCGTGTATGCTACGACGAAATATAACAATAAAATCAGAGTTATAGCACAAGGCTTTGTTTTCTGATTATTTGTTTTGACACAATAATGCTATTTGGGGTCAAGGATCACATTCTCTATATAAATTTAATAGACAGTTATTTACAGCATACTTACTATATAGCTATTTTCACAAATTCCGACATTCATGTTGAGCACATGTATATACATTTCTTCAAATATATATTGATATCTATAGAATAATTGCAGCTATAACATAACAATAGCCTTCTGGTTAAAAGTTACAAAATGTGAAAATGACGATTATTAAAAGAAATATAGTAACTTAAAATTTAAAAATTGCTTAAAAGTATAAAATGCGGTATAGTCATCATGAGGTCCATATATAAATAAATAAATACACAAATATAATTACAGCGCGCTACAATATGCACATGCCATTACATCATGTGTAAGGACGCACCGATATAAAGAAAGCATATATTCTCAAACTTTAATGATCAAAACGCCGTTATCTTTTAATATTCAGCTATCACTTAATTTTAAGAAATACGAACGCAGATTAAAACAAGTGTGAAGATGCGATATCAGAATATTATAATTTATAAAACGTAGATGTTTTCGAATTAAAGTGTACATGTAAGTTTGATAATATTTCTTATAAATATGTATAGTAAACTCTTATCAAAAAATGTTGTTATGAGCTGATTTAAGTTTTGCGTATGATCTGCACTGTAAAATAGTGAGAACCCGCCAGAAAAGTGTTTTATTTGAGTGAAGTGCAGTCTGGTCCAGCAGGGGGTCTATGAGTCTTTGATAGTGCTGCACGTGTCGTAGATAACCGAAAATTCAAGCTAGGACCTGGAACATGGCCTTGATGACCAGAGACATGTGTTGTGACAGTGGTCCGTCGATTAAAGTCTCATTTGTTGCATGTTTAGATGAGACGTTCCAAATTTTGGTGCGTCAAGTGGGTTAGCCATGATTGACTCAATATTTGTCGTAGACCAAGAAAACATTCGTATTATACTTTTGCTTAGAAAGGGTCACGTGATTACTTATTGTAGGACATATGCGCATAATGTAGTATATATTGGTATAATTATACGTAAAATTCTTGTGAAGATCACACTCATATATTATACATATATAGGGTATATTTATTGATATGTGCATTATACGCAATTTAATTTTTTGGTAAGAAAATATCAATATAAATTTCAAAGATACAAATAGTGATTCCTCATATTATCAAAAATATAATTATAACGCTACTCTGTGTATAGAAGAATATACTTAAGGTGACAAATATATACGCATAAAAAATGTAAGAATACTCACTAAACAGGTTATATGTCTAGATAGTTTAATATTTAAAAAAACTATTGATATTTTTTATAATTGTATATTTTTTTTTACAAATTATTATAGTAACATTTATAGATATTTACTATT
>JAYRBW010135635.1:0-15546 GCA_036023295.1 Invenusta paracnida
GACAATTAATTTGTGTATCCTACTACATACCGTTTAAACATTATTGTTTGTACACTCTGATTGTATAGTTTCATTTTATAATCTGATTATTGTTAATATATTAATTTCAAAAAAACGATTTGTCTCTATGTCGTAGTAACTTTTGGGATATATTGGAACGCATACATCATTTATGTATATAGCGTTATCTTTAGTTATATAAAATGTTGTAAGTTTGAAGTCAAATATATTAATTTTATTATTTTTACTATAGCAAAATCCAAATTTCTTTTGGCGTTTCCGTTCCTTTGTATCAAATTCTACAGTTGATATAATAATATATATGTATATTATCGTAATCACAAATGTTTTATATTATTTTGATCTAGTTATTCCATAATACAGAAATAATGTTTAATACAATTAAATATAACTACATGAATATAATTAATTTTACAACTTTTATTGGCACATTATTTAAAAAAATTAAATAACAATTGCTTTATTCCTATTTGTGTTTTTTATGTACGATATGAATAAAATGAATACATTAATTTAAAATACGATTAAACAAGATAAAATCTATTACAGATTAAAGTTACCATTAAAAGCTCTATATTCTAATGGATTATATAAAAAATATTTATTTCTATAAAAAGTAATATTTTTTGTTACAAGAAAATAAAAACGTAAGAAATTAATATACCTATAAATAATAAAACAAATCATTAAGTTTTTAATATATGACTTTTCATATTTTATCAACCGACTTCGAGATTTGAAGTATTTCGAATATATATATATATATACATATATACTGTTGTATTATATTGATATTATTAAGAAATAAAGATGCCAATGCATTTTAGAAGAAATAGAAATGCATTTTTTATAAAAAGTATAACATATTTACATTTTTCTTCTTCTTTAAAACGAATACTTTTAAAATATGTATATAGTGTGCAAGAATAAATATGCTTCTCTCACTCTTTTTAATTATTAATATTAGGTGGCAACTTGCTAATAACGAAGTTCTCTTAAAGATTTTGAGTAAATATTTTATCTTACAAATACATATGAATTGATTTGTCGTTTTTATCAATATATATATATATTTAATGAAATCTTTTGTTTTCATAACAGTAAAATTTAGTTATAATCATAAATATAAATATACTTTAAATAATTTGAATATTATAGTTAATCTACATCTATATCTATGGTTATAATGTGTTAATCAGTTTATAGGGTTTACCAAAAATTTACTATTAATAATTTGTTAATGCTAAAATGTGTTAAACAGTTAATAAGTTAATAAGTTTGACTAAAAATTTCATTAAAAGTTAATTAATTTATTTTTACCATATGTTTTATTTTACTTATTTCGTTTCAATATCAGAATTATATTGAAAACATAATCATGGCATGCTATTGGTTTAACGTTTTTCAAATCCTTAATTAATTGCATATTATAAATTAGATTTACATTAATCTTTTTTTATTGTGAAATGTAATTTGTGATCTAAGTAATTTTGAAATTTTATTACAACTGGTTATGAAACTATAAAGTTCAACTTTTCCTATTGTAACAAGTTATTGCAGTTTTGGTTTAAATAAGTTAGAAATAGTAATTTAATTTTAATTGCTGTTAGTTTTTCGCTGAAATTAGCTTTAATTGTTCATTGTATTTTGTTATATTAATTTATGTTATAAAAACGATAAACATTTAATTCATTTCCCGGGATTAGCATAGTGATAATATATAACTATGTTGTGATATTTATTTTAGGCACTTATAACTTCATTATATATTATAATCCGTGTTCACCAAAACAAGAGAATCATCTAATATTTGAGCTATATATTTATGTTCTATTTAAAGAAAATCAATACAGAATATATTCAAATAAGGGAAATAATTCTTTATATTTGTAGTCTGCCTTTTATGAAAAACGAATAGTATAATGGATAAATTATATATCGAAAAATCATTTGAAACACTTTCATAAAGTGAATTATTCTATTGTTATCTATTTAACTTGATTATTTATTACATATAACTAATTATAAAAATCAGATATTTTATGTTGTAATTCTATAATATAAATATAAATAATAGACTAATCATAAATTGTTATAGCGTGAATTTTGTATGATTAATAAATACCTTGCTTAGTTAGTTATATAGGTGCGATTATTAAATTTTACTTTTTACAAATTTTATATGAATATTTTTATAAATATTAAACGATCATTGATACATGAAAAATTATATTACTTACAAATTGTTCAAGAAAACAATACAGTAAAAACAATTAAAAACAAAAATTACAAATTACAAATCACAAATGATACATTTCAAATAAATATTTATATAAAACCAAATACAACCAGGAAATTTTCATTAAATGAAAGAATTATGGAGTAGTTTCTGATACTTGTAATAACAAACATGCATATTATGAACAAGCAGATTATTTATAAGTCTTGTAAGATTAAGTATGCAAATGAAAACAATGCGTAAGGTAGACTATGTTAAACAGCTCCCGTGTTTTTACTAAAACCAAAAAATATGGATAGTCAGATATTCAGATCATATTAGTTATCCGTCATGGTTATAAGTTCTTTAATTTTAATTGGAATATATTATTGCATTCCACAAGAAATTAACTTTGGAGTATTAAACAATAATAAATAACAAAGATATATTACTAAAAAAATATTATAGGTAAAATTATAACTCCAAAGTATCACTAAACAATAATGTATTTTTTTTAAATCACTAAAGAATAACAAAAAAAAGAACCATTTAACTATTGAGGAATTTTAAGTTACTATATTCCATGAGATTAGTCATGATACATTATCATAGATTTATTACAGATTTAAAATATAATTATTTATAATTATGTATAATCAGAATAATACTAGTACATTTAATATAGTATTCCTAATTTTATTTATACATAAATATTAAAAACAGGTTCATATATTTCTGTAAATGTAAATTGTGGAGATATGTATCATGGATTATACATTCTTTATTATTATTATTTTTTTTCAATACATATAATTAGACGCGTTACAAAATGTGAAATTGTGAAATTGAAATTAAAATTAATAATAATAATTAATTTTATGTATGTTACAGAATCTTATTAATTATTAAGCAAATAATAAGTTTTAAGCAAGATTAAATATATAAATTTCAAATTCATAAATGTATCAATTTTTATTAATTTTATGCATACATAAGAATGTAGGTATAGTTAGATAGATACATATATTTGTAAAATCGCGTTCTAATAATTATATTTTAAATAACAGGACATCAAATATATGGTTATAATCAATTTAAAAAGTATTACAAAATTAAATAATATTTTGTTTGCATATGTGTGATGGAGAGTATATACATACTCGTACATATTTAATAATGTATAATAATACTCCAACTGCAATAAAAGTGGTCATTGGAAACTGATATGATGAAAAGTATCACCAGATAATGCTATAACTTTATACGAACAGTTAAACTACTGTATTTAATTGTAATTATATATTTAACGACTATAAATAAATATTAATTATTTATAGCGATAATAATAATTATATAATCCTGTGCAACAATTTAGAATTATATATAATTACAATAAAACTTTATGATGAGAGGACACGACAATCTCAAGCCAAATTTAAATTTAGGTTTTGTAGGTAAAATAATAAACTGTTAATTTTCTAATTGCACCATCTGAATAGACCCTTATATGAGTTATGAGACGCTTGTTATGACATAATAGATAAAACGACCAGTTAATGAATCAAAGAGTATATTAGAACATATTTTGCAATTATAACGTGTGACAATATAACGTTATATCTTGGACCTCAATGCAATACAATAGGTATTCGTAATATATTTGATAACTTATGTGCGTTAAATATATATGTATAATTAAACCTAATTAATTTAGTTTCATTTGTACATATATTATATAAAGCACAGTGCATCATATTTCTTAAGCAGTTTTTAGATAAGCTTTTCCACATTTTTGTTATATATATATATATTTTTTATATGCTAGACTCTCATAATATATAAAATTTACAATTTACAATTTAGAAAATATGACAAAATTTACTTAACCCTATCCTACTCGGAGGGGGGGGGGGCTTTATTTTTACTAGCATTTTTATATAAGACCTAGCGACATGAGATTCACTAAATTTTCCTATTATTAAGCTCTGCAACTTTTAAGACCATTTTTTTATTTCTTAAGAATATTATTATATTGTGATATGATTTTTAAAATACCGAAATTCCAACACAATTTTTTTTTTAAATAACAATTTTTGTTAATTTATATATCAATTGTAATATACACTAGATATCACTAGATATAAAAATGAACAAAAAATAAAATCAATTTATACAGATAAAATAATTTTAATAATAAAATGTTCCTTTTATTTTGTTATTTTTTAATTTTCTGCTCTCACAATTTTTTTTTCACATTATTATTATTTTTTAACGGGAACAAATCTAAAATACTTTGGTTCACCTACATACCAAATTTTAAAAGCTTTATCTAAACAGGCGGGCAAATTATATATGCCCGGTTTCACACTCTCTGGTTTCTGAGTGTGTTAAATAGCCCGGGTAAAATAGGGTTAAACAAAATTTAATTTTTTACTACTGCAATATTGTCTGAAGAAGATAAAAAATGAATATTAAAATAATATAAAAATATAACCAACAATCTTGTAGAATTTAAAATCAAATTATGTAATTGAATTTTGTTCAATCTTAGACATTGAATCTACAGTTTTATTCGATAATTTGCGACAATTAGAAGTAAATTTAGAAGTAAAATTGAAGCAAATAAACGATAAAATTATGTATCAAAATAACTTTTTCTAGATATATAAGATTAGATATCTTAATTTAGGCCAAAGGGTTACAATATGCCAAACATGATAGATATTTTAAAAAATTAGTGTTTTTTATATATATATACATCTAATGCATTTATGTTTACCTTCCTTGAAATATATAATATATTCAACATATAAAACAATAGTTGTTTTGTATACAACATGTTTTTATTCCATGAAGAGCATATGTAAAGCAGCAAGAAAAATGAAAGATAATGTCGATCGCTTTTAGTGGAAAAAAGTTTAAATTTTATAGATTAGATAATCTATTTCTTGGAATAAAAAGTCTTATAAGTTAAACAGTTTAAAAAATTACTTTAATTCTATTTAGCTAAGCTTTTCATTATTGCAGGTATCTTATCTCTGATTATGTTTGTCGTTAAACAATTAAATATGAATTATAAATTATAAATTGGTGCACTTAAAGTAATAGTTATAATAATTAAAATGTTATAACCAACAAATAAAACCATTATAAACAATATTTTTCAAAAGCGCATCCCGACTAAATAAGTTTGTAAAATATTATAAAAATAACTCTGAGGAGAGAATTATAAATTTAAACTGCTAATATTTCACATTAATTAAGGAGAATTCATTACTTTTAAATAAAGTAAACTAAAAAGTGTTTAAAATAAAATATCGGATATAGCACTTTATAAATTATTTCTAATCAATGTACTTTAAAGCTTTATGATACTTTTACTAACTTTAAATAACAAGAGTAGCTATTCCTGCAAAGTAGCTTTATACTTTAAATAATGCGTGAGTTTTTCATGAGGGAATGTTTTATAAAATATAGTTAATAGTAAATAACGTAATCAATTAAAATTAAGTAGAAGCCATTAGTAGAAGACTCTTTACGTTTTGTAGTTTAGAATGACGGAATCCAATAGTGAAAAGTATATTCCATCTTCTGTCTAACAAAATTATCATATCTCAACGGCAGAGGAAAGGTATAACTTTGTGCAAAATTTCTGCTTATTATAATCTTTTTTGTTTGTTATTAATTAAATTCCTTAAGTGTTTGCGAACTAGTCTCCTATGTTGTAATTTTGTATCGTAGAAACTAGAAGTCTTCTAATTAAAATATGTAAATCTGTTTTTGCTAATATTTTTAACTTTATAAGAACTTATACAATTTTTGTATACAAGTAAAATAAAAATGTTTCTAACAATTCCAAAGTTCCAAAGTTAAGTTATTAGAATCAGGTAGTATTATTTAATACGTATTTCACATAGTTTGTTCATAAAAAAAATATGTTGTTAACGCTATGTTCAATGTCTGTACTTATAGTTACATATCGTAACAACAAAAATAAATTAAGGTTATTATTAATAAGAAGGAAATGGAGACCTTTTTATAGATTTATGGACAAAAGTCCCATATTTTAAATATTTCCCTTTAATAAATTTAGTTGCAGAGAATATTTTTCATTTCATAGAAAAACAGCTTACAGTACATTACATATGTTTCAGATTGAATATAATGTTCATGTTAACTTTAAATGATAAATGATAATAAAATATTATTAGAACTGCATTTTTTTAAATTTTAGCATAACATTTTTTTAATATTACGTTTTATTTACTAATCATGTTTTAGCTCTGTAAAATTAGTTTCTCTGTAAACAGTTAAAACAATGAATAACATAGATTATATGAATGTATATAAATAGACTGCATGTTATATTTGCCCTTAAAATTATACGAAAAAATGTATGATAGTATATTATTCTGAAAAAATATTAATTTAATTTAATTTAATTTACTGATATCTAATTAATAATTGGTTTAATATTGTTCAACTTTTACAAATTTATTAAATGATAACTGTAATGAAATTAGTATAATTATGTATATTATGATTATTTTTTGGTGATACGCACCAAATACTACTTTTAAATTTTTAAATTCTTTCAAATATTGACTTTACGCAGCGTAAATCTTTGAGTATTATAATGGGTTTTAGTAATAACTATAAAAAAATGATAGTTTGTTAACCATCATAAATATGAAATGTATGTAAAATAATGTGTATATGCAAAGAAAGTAAATTGTTAATGCATGTATATTTGGTGTACAATACGCTAGAACACACTGGCACTTTTCCTGATTATTTTAAATACATTCGACAAAGTGAAACCTAAATGATTCCATCTTTGGCATTTCAGTTCTCCTCTAAAATAGACTTATACTAATAACTCCAGAAAGGAGAGGAAATCAAAAACGAATTGTCTATAGGCGACGTCTTATAAATGACTCTACTTTGTATGCTGAACAAATTTCATCGCGGGAATTTATTTGGGAATTTAATTCTACATTAAATGGTCATTTTGTTCCTCTTTTTCGAAAGTGAGCTGAATGTAAGTGGAATGGACGGAACTGCAAATTAAATCAAATATTGTCATTAATTTTTTTCCGGAAACTGATTGTGGGAATAAAGATTCACTCACCTGTTCACACAACAGCTTTATGTCATAATTGTATTCGGTCTTCGATCAATAATTGTAACTCGACTTTTGACGTAATTATCAATTATCACATTTGGAAAATAATTCATCTAAACAAGTCATAAGTACTTGACAATATGGAACGTCTCTACATTACATTTGTTGTACACTTTATCATTTAAATGTCTCATTATACATAGGAATACTTCCATCCTCTTCTCTGTACGATGTAGCTGCATAATCACGATTTAACTGTATTATAGTCACTGATATATCTCATTAGATATTACAGATGTCTGTTAAAGGGAAAAATTAATTATTAATATTTAACTAAACTTCCTACAGAGATAATGAGATGAGTGTTTTAATAGGAATATTTTTAGAAGAATTATTGAGGACGCAATCGAAGTGACCATGACTTCTGACTCATTGTGGACATTTTATGTTTGTAGCGTATATAAATTAAAAGTTCCAATAAATAAATAAATTCTAGAAAACACTATTCAAACTCATTTTGATTTAGAGATATGATTACTCTTTTTAAAGAAAATGAATACGTCTATAAGGCAATTTAATAAAAAAAACAATGAATTCTTCTTCGTTTCATTCCAAAATCAGAATCATAATATAAGGGATGTGTAAATAGCTATCACTAATAAAATAGTAATTAGGAAATTTACTGATGCGTTAATAAATTTTAAATGAAAACATCGTAACCAATTATCTAATTTTACTGGGTAGACATTTTTATCGCAATTAATCAAATAATTAGCTTATTATATTACCTCGGAAACTTTGAGAAAACTGGAGAAATCTGATAAAAATTGCACATAAAACTGAAAAGAAACTTTTTATATTGTTTGATTATAGATATATTATTTAAAAAAATCGACTTATTTGATGAGAAATTGACTTGAAGGAATAATAATGAATTCATATTTTGCACGATAACATCAATATTTTCAAACTTTTGGTTTTGATTTTTATATTGTATATCGTATTGTATTGAATAAAATATTTAAAAACTATCTTTAAATAATTGTAAATACTTTTTTAATTTTAATTATTTATATTAAGTATGTCTAATTTTATCAGTTATTAGGTATTTTTTAACATTTAATAACATAAGTTTAAAATGATTCGACTTATAGCAGAATAATCGTTTAATCCAATATTTTAAAATTTCTTATATTGAAGAATGAAAATTTTTATTTAATTATATTTACCTACTTATATAAATTAATTTTTTCAAAATAAATAAATAAATATTTGTTTTTTACTTCTATAATTATTCCATGTTTTTTTTTGTTAGTCAGCGATATTTCTCTTCAGAATGACAATTACAATTATTTAATAAATAATGTTAAATTTTCATATAGTGAACAACATAATAAAGTGACGTAATAAAGATTAACGGATTATAATATAGTGAGAATTATGCCCTACAGTAATATGCATATGTTAACTATACTTACACTCTTTTTTTCCCCACTAATGAATAATAAATATTTAATTCAATTCAATACATTAAATAATTATTAGTTAAACATCATTATTCATTTTTGAAATCTAACATAATTTTTTTAACATTTTATGCAATTTAAATATGAGTATATATATATATATGTATCTGTGTATGGATTTGTAAGAAAAAATATACATTCCTATAAAAATCCTTCATATAGTTTATTGAAGAATACTGTTTATAGCAAAATTTAAGGGATCCCTTTTCACTGAATGCGCTATATATATGTTATATTAATATTGCTAAATGGTTCTTAATAATTGCTTGTTTTTAAACTATGTATGATTAATATGTCTATCTAATATAATTCATAATCAATTTTAGGAATCGAAAATAATTTATCCATTACTTTCCTTTACATTTTAAGAACATTGAATAAATGACTAACTTACGAATTACGAATAATTATAAAAAGTTGTATGCATTGGGTTATAAATATATATAAATATATTTTATAATATTATGTCTCCATATGGTCAAATTATATTAATATATTACTTCATACTCGTATTAAATGGATATATAATAAAAAGAAGAAAATACAATGATTACATATATGTATTGATAAACGAATGATTTAAATTAGATGGTCTGGAAACTGTACCCAATCTTTTTAAACTAGAGATATTGATATATAAAACATATACAAGAATAAGAAATGAATATTGAAATATAATTAGCAAATGTATTGAAATCCTTAGATGTTACCGCACATCAATGATTCTTCTTCCCACCTAACTTTATAATTATATTTATGCCTGTACGTATCATCATAGCTTCGTAGACTTATACAGATGTTTAAATGATATGTCTTGCATATTGTTGAGTGTTAATGGTATATGAAGTGTTGCCTCGTTATTAAAAAAACAGAAAAATGTTATTGAAAGTATATTTTAAGTAAATAAAAAACAAAATTTATTCATTTTATTCATTTTATATTTAATTATCATAGTTCATTAAATATCAAACTATTTTTCTAAACTTAGATTTTTTATTAAATTAAATATTGATGAATAACTATAAGTCAATAATAATTTATATATAAGATAATTTCACTCAAGAAAACATCGGTCTATTTACTGCTAATAAATGTGAAGATTACAATATGAATATATGTTGACAAGTCAGGAATAAAATGGGAACTACTACTACCATATATATGTATATCCCTAACATAGTTAAACTAACAACTGAAAAAAATATCCAAATACAAATTTGACAGATGCAATTTTTAAAATTGTATACCTATACGAGCATATTATATTTGTGAACATATTACATTTTCTAATTTTATTATTAATTTTTACAATATATGTATCAATATCAATACATATATTAGTTAATTTCCGTGTCGTTTACTAGCTAATATATATATAAGTAAATAGTTCATGTCTGTGAATCATTAGATTTCCATGATGAATGTCTCAGAGATTAATCCTATAGTACTCATAGATTTTCAAATACAGATATTATATGAATAAATTAAAAACTATAGTATGAATTCCATGATTCATTTAAA
This sequence comes from Invenusta paracnida, assembly GCA_036023295.1. Taxonomy (NCBI): domain Eukaryota; kingdom Metazoa; phylum Platyhelminthes; order Proseriata; family Coelogynoporidae; genus Invenusta; species Invenusta paracnida. The sequence continues at coordinate 10,412 of JAYRBW010135635.1, forward strand.
AATTTAAAAATATTTATGCATAGTGGCAGTGAATTAAACGTAGAATTCACATATCATAATACATTTTGTCGACTTTGTATAGAATTGTTTCATTTCTCTAATTTGTCATTAATTCTGATGCATCGCATTTTATACCATCTACATCTAGTGATATTGAAAAGGTTTGTAAAGACAGAATTCCACAAAAACAGCGAAACACTAAATGGGCGATAAATTTATTGAAGAAATGGCATGCTAATTAGAAAAATAGGTTTAATGGTGAATTAACAAATTTGTTTATTTAAGTGTTCCACTTTATTTAATGAACTATTTAATTACATAATATGTTACAAATTTAATAAATAAATGACTTTCTAATTATAGCTCTTTTAAATGTTTTTTTTATAATTCATAATTTACATTTTCAGAGCATTGCATTTCTGTCTTTAAAACAGAATTCATTCGTCACTTTGTGACTCGTGTATTCTCCGTATTTAAAGACTTAGCTAGCAATGCTGTATTATACATAATATTTACTGTCATATTATAGATATTACTAACATAGGAATTGGCAATTAGTTTTAATTTTTAGCTATAAAGCACAGATTTTTGATTTTTTTAATCACCTCTTTTGATTATTGTATATATTTCAATAACTACTATTTTGTTACCGCAAACTTTAGTAAAATATTATTTTAAAAACTAATTATCTAAAATAGCAACTGTTTAAGAACAGTTTATTTATGCAGAACTTATTGACATACCATAATTTTCTGTACACATTTAAAACGTGATGAATGCGAAATCAATAAGACAAGAATCTCTGTATATTATTAGTCCATTATTATTAACAAATTATTATAAACAAATTTTTTTATTCCAATTTCCTCCTTAAATTATAGATATACCTACTCAAAGGTATATTATATCATATTATTTAGAATAGTTAGGTTTTATTTAATTTCCAGATAATGTTCATAAGGATTATTGAATGATACCCACACTAATATTTGATATATATATATTTTAGGCAGTAAATGTACATAAACTATATTTCGAAATATTGTTCAATATTTCGTATAAAGTCGTATAAGTTTCGTACATAGAGGTATTATAAACAAGAGAAAATTGCAGTGACCCGTTTTATTATTTATTTACATTCTCACTCCAAGGTTACAACTTTCCACTTCCCTTTCCCTCCTTGATAATGTTACTATTCCTCCCTTCCCACAGTCCTCGCCAACTCGATTAACAAACCTATGATATATTTATGGTCCTATGTAACCTGCCCAATTGATTACATCTAACATAAAACGCTACCATTTGGTAAATGTCTCAACATCTGGTTTCCTAAAGTGTTATCAGTCAAGCAATAAATGAACATATTATGTTGCAAACTCTGCCTGGTGACACTTTGGTTAGAGTTGAAATTTCGGTATCATAAATTAAAGTTACTTCTAAGTGTAATACCCATATATTACAATACAATCTTTCAAAATATGCATAGTGTTCACGTGGCATCCTTCACCTTATAATTTCGTTTCACTTAACACTTTAAATTATGACATTCAGTTTTTTGTGCTGTATAAAAAAAGAGGATACACCATCTTAAAATAATAGTTCTTATTTTATAATTTATAAAAAAATACTTAAGTATTAAATAAACACTGGCGTAAAATGTAATATCAATTTTACATATTTAAATACATGCTAAAAGACGTTAAAATATATGATAAAATGTCAAGAATTTCGGTCATATCACCAATATAATGATACATTGGGATCTCACTATTCAGTAAACAGACTTTAAGACGTAGAAATCTCTGTGATACTTCAATGCGTAGCTGTCGCTGTCGAATTAGTGCATAAACTAGTCAAACATGAATCGATACTAGCCACACTCTTAACATATTATGTAATTGTCAACTGCTCAAATAATGCCTATAAGAGAATAATTTTAAACGAATTAATAAAGGCCCTACTCTTCAGGGGAGAGCCAGAACTATTTTATGGGGAGAAAAATATTTTAAAAGGGTGACACAGTAGATTTTTTTTATATTAAACAAATATTATTTAAGAAATATTTATAAACAATCTATACTTTTATAAACAAAATCACGCGAAAATAATGAAAGCGATTAAAGAAATTTATTATAAATTGTCTAAGATTATCTAACCTGTTGGTTTATAAATGGGTGCCGTCCAACAAACACCTAATATGCAAAATCAGTTAGCAATGTAGACACCCTATTATAAAATTTTACACACACCTATATAATATATATATACATGTATAGTTCAGTTTTATTCTTCTTGGATGTCCGTAGATAACTGGAAGTATTTGAAACTTGAATTCGCAAGATATAAATGGTAGCTTGGCAGTTAAAAAGAATCATCGTGTATATGTGGATAGAGCACTGCTGATGTGTGTTTCAGAGACTGTGGGATTGATGCAGGTAAATCTTTATGCCACAGTCACTTTTGTTTTCAACACTCCAGTTAGGTATTCACTGTATCCGGAGATGGCAAAGCTTTCTCTATTTGACGATATTAATCTAGGGCAGCATTCTTTGTCTAATCCATATTATTAAAATGCATGTGTTGTAAATTAAGGACAACTCTTTAGATGCTGTTGTCTAAACAGAGATGAAGCGTATCTGCAGTTCTGATTGCAAATGATCGACAAAAGGAATAGTGATTGATCAATGGTAATATTGTTGAGGAGTATCGGTAGAAGTGTCGGACTGATTTTTCGTCCATTTTAATAAAATGCGACCCGGACCATTAACTTACTGATTTTGACATCTCTGGTGCTTCTTGATACCAGGCAATTTTCCCTTGGTCAATACTCCCGCGGCATTCTTCAATTAATGAGATAATGAATATCAATACAAATACAATAGATAAATATCAATACAAATATCAATGCAAATATCAGTCTTGTAACTATATACTGGGAGGACGTACAAATCGTAGACTATTACTACAAATAAAAATAGATAATAAGAAATTAAATTGCGTATTACATTTATTAAAATTTATTGCATATTACATATTATCACATATATTTGTAGTTTGCGTGTAAAACAAATGCTACTCGTTATTTTATTATAATCTCTTCATGCTGCTATTGATTCTTGTCATTATGGCATCTTTACAAGTGTTTATTTAATTTTTCGATGTATATATATTAACACGAATACATTTTAAATAAAGTTTTGGAAAATAAATATATGCATACTTACATACCTTTTAAAATATGAAAGTTATTTTCTTGTATTAATAAACACTTAACAATTCTGTAACAAACCATGATTATTAATCTATGATGGAAAAAGAAGTATATATAATCATTTTTAATAATTATATTTGTACCTATAGTATGTATAAGCTAAGTTGAATTAGAATTTACAAATCCTATCGCATTGTATTTAATTTGCGTGACATAGTTGCAACTAAAAATTGAAATGCATAGTAAACATTGTCCATTCAAATATTCCACACAATTAAAATTGATACATCTATGAATGTGCATTTATACATATTGTGTGATTTAGGATCTGATTAATGCTTGATTTCAATGTTAGAAAGATATGAAATTACTTATGACATACGTAGATAATAATAATATATTTAATTTCGGTGTAATACTGGTGTAATTTGTAGTAGTTTTGTAAATTTCAATTAAAGAGGTGTAAAATGAACACTCATTTCATGCGGTTCTTGAGTAAGTATCCTTTAATGCTTCACGGAAATATTAATGTCAGAAAATTGTTTTACATGTGAGATAGTAATATGGTACATTGTATTTGTTATTCAGTATAATTCAACTAGTAATGTTACAGTTAAATATGCCGATCACAAAATATTCAAATTTGTCAAATTCGAGCAAAATTGAACCTAGTTATACATATATATTTCATCTATGTAATCATCTAGATTTATTGCTGCAATTAATTGTGTAAATTAATATGGACACATTTAAACAAAAGCATAAATGTTATACATAAACTTCAACTATTATATGTATATATATCAAAATATTTCAGTTTCTAACCTCTAAAGCTTTATAAATTTTCCTTCATGCAAATATTTCAACTTTGAAAGTAAAACCATGACGCCTGTAAGACTGTTAAGCGCTATCCTTTTTTCAATTTATTTTCGAATTTACGTACTTTGGCATTTGTTTAATTTTATTAACCTAGAATATCATAATTACTTTAAGTTTTAACATATCTTTCGAATTTAGCAAACAATACAAACTTTGCATGAATATACAATTTCACTGTAAGTTAAAAATTAAATTTGTCTAATAATTTGTCTAATTTGTATGTAGGTATATGCCTTCAATACATTTCAAAAAATGTTATATGCACTTTTCTCATGACTTTTGTAATATAACTGCTGTTTTTATCTTTTCGTTGACATTATTCATTTAGTATATCACTACTATTAATTGAATAGCTGAGTGTCTAACACTTTGTTTATACATATATTGAACATATTATATGTTAATAGCATTTATGTAGTAGAGTGTACCTATGTACATAAATTACTTATATTACTATTTATAATAATTGCACTGTAATAAAGGTAGTTTAAGTTTGATAAATTATAACTTATTACTTAATATGCGTGTATTTCTGTACACATGACGTATAATTATAAGAAAAAGGAATATATCATTATGGTTAGTGGATTATGTGCACCTTTTTTCAATACGTTGGCGCCCTTCAGACTCTGCGCTCCTCCGGTGACAAAATCCTGGCAACGCAACTGACAAAGAATGTTTTTAGCCTTTTAAAATTATCTAGTTATTTTTATTTACACAATATTATTATTTTTAATTAATAAATATTGTCGTTGAAAATTACTCTGATCAATCTTATCATAACATATACAGTATATATATACAACGAAACTGATAAAATCGTGGAATTATAATACTAAGCAAAATTTTATAAGCCCATTTTGAAATTTGATTGAAAAAATTATGACTACGTATAATTAAATGTGTTGACGTCAATATATGTATTCTTCTTAAAACATTGATGAATAGTATGTAATTATATATTTGCATTTATTTATTTATTTTATTTACCATATACATGCATGGCCTTTTCAGGCAATATCGCATGACCCAAGCAATGTACAAG
>JAYRBW010135646.1:0-15546 GCA_036023295.1 Invenusta paracnida
TTCCAATTTCTACAACTACAGTATTCACCAATCATTAATCTAGGTAAACTTTTAAAATATACTTTACACATTATTTCGGAAATGGCCATTCTAAATTAAAATTCGATTATTTGAAGCCAAAAATAAATCTAATTTTAATTTAGAATGGCCATTTCCAGATATCTTTGTGTGAGGGAATGTTTATTATTTGTATTATAGTATACTATACAATTTTTAAAACCTAAAGTATGTCATGGAAAAAGTCATTAAAAGTCATGAAATTTTACCCAGTGAAATGTGTAAGAACCCTGAAGTGAACATTTATTATATTACTTCATAACACAGAATTTTTTCTATATTCTTACCATACGTATAATGTACTATAATTTCAAATTTTATAATATATAACGATTCAGATTTCATTTTTTGTTGTGTCCTTAAACGTTATGAAAGGTCTTCACTGCGACCCTGAACAAATCCTGATTATATTGTGAAAGTTAATTTATCTTTATACGAGTTTTGTAATCTTTCTTCCTGAACGTTCTATGAAAACCTAATTTGCCTTTACTTTGTTTCATATATGTACGTTAGCATGGACTAATTACTACTATTACCACAATAGCTCGTAGTATGGACTATGAACTATAGTGGGGTGATTCCTGGAATTGTCATTATACTGTAAACTTAATTATAATTACGTCACGGCTTATTATACCTACTACATAATGTAGTAATGAAATAGTAATCATAATTAATAATAATATTAATCATCAAATATGTTGGTACTTATATATAAAACATAATTAGTCTAAAAATATTAATGTACTAATAATACATTTATTAATAAATTGACGTTACTAAAAATACATGTTTTCCCTATCAAATATAGACGAGTGACAGAACAAATACCTCAACGTCAGATCAAATAGAGACGACTGAGATTTTAATTTAAAAATGGCGTATTTCGTTCTGGTAGTCTTAGATTAATGCATTATATATATTATAAAGGTATGCATAATACAAATAAATTTATAAATAATCAATTATTCTTTTTGCAAACTATATACTACCTATATACATATGTACATATTATTTTATTATAGACACAATAGGTTCTTACTTCAACCATGCTCATATGGGAATATGCAGAAATATTACAGTATCGCCATTATTTCCACACCTTATTTCCACACATTATTTCACATGATACGATTCAATATTCATATAAATAAAATATGTTTACACCTAAGTATAGATTCTAAAACAAACACTACCGTGTGTTGAAGCAATACTTAAAGGTAAACAGTACTTTTGAAATAACATCGTTTAAAACAATATTTCTTTATTGTAAAAAAAATCATACATTGAAAAGTCTATACTGCAACTAGTCTCCAATGACATATTATAGTATATGCAATAGACTAGAGATTAACGATACAGGGCTATAGCTAGCGCAGGGGCAAAACATTTTCCCTGGAATTTTCAGAATAGAGCGCCCTGCCCCCTCCCTCCCCCCTTTAGGGCTTAGGTAGGTTCCGATAGATATTTTTGGCCCATTATGTCAAATTTTTGACTTATATCTAGAGTTTTCTCTGGATAACATGACTACACTAAGCCTTTCTTTAAATATGAATTCGAGGGGGGCCAATTATAGAAAAGAAATGCAGGGGCCCCACTGGATAACAGAAATGCAGGGGGGGGGGGGCATAGGCAACAGAAATGTAAAGTGGTTACTTTTGTGTTTATGAAGGTTTTGCATAGTTTATTTTTCTCTGTAAATATTCTGTATTGATGTCTATTTATTTGCAAAAATGCAAAATTATTATTGTATGTATATTAACCGTCAATTAATATATATTTTTTGGCCCCCAAAGTAGAAACTGCCCCCCCCCCCGCAACTATCAAAATATGTTACCTGCGGTCCTGCTATATATATAGAACATAGTCTTTAGAGTTTATTGCTATAGTAAATATCGTCACTGTTTATCTATCAGCTAAAATAATGCTAAATTGTACTTTTAGCTATAATATACTAATCTTCCCCAAAATAAAATTCTATTTCTAATTTAAATTGATTTAAAAAATTAAAATTTCTGTTGACAATCAATGTAACAAAACTGTTACTCACACTGTTACCTAGCTACCAAAATACACCATACTGTCAAATAAAGTAATTTCGCCCTATACATTCAAAGGAGTGTCTATTTCTAGCAACTGGTAGTAGTTATATAGTATGTATAGTAGGTACCAACAGCAATATTGTAGGTATAATTAGGTATTATTATTGCGGCATTAAATGAGATTTCAATATTATGTAATGTATACACCTCAGAAATATAAGGTAGATTTTGCAATAGTTAATATACATGTACAATAAATAACGCTCAAGAAAAGTTAACCATTTTACTATATTGCTTTATTATACTTAAATGATCCAATTCTAAAAAACGTATTTCAATCGATGTGGTTAATCAGTATGCACGTTTCACATAATTATTATTAAACTAAGTATAATAGTAATAGTGCACATTTCCAGTAGTAATATAATATAATAATATATTTCGAATCTGCATTTAATGTTGTTGTTGGCAAGGCCTCGTGCTAGAGTTTTACGAGCATAGACAGAGTTTGCCTCGGGACGCATTTGATATTGCCTTGTCAGCTTTTGATCTGACGTCGACACATTTGTTCTGTCGCATTTGTTTGATCGGGAAAACCTATCGTATGACTTTAAATTGTTAAATTATGCGCATTTTATATGCTGAAACATGATTTCGTTTTATTTATTTTTGTTTTGCGGGTACTTTTAACTGTTAGTTCTACAAATAATTGGTTAAACTTGGAAAGAGAATTCTTGATGAGTTCATTTATAACTAATTTGTATTGCTCTGTATTTATTCATAAAATACTAACTAGTACGTTGACTTGTCAATTTAAAAAAAATTTATTGCTCCTTGCACCTTCCTTTGCAGATAGTTAACGTACTTCGTGTAAGGCGGGTGTCTTATCATCAAAATATATAGTGAAATTTTACAAATGACTAAGTAGCAACGCTTAGGTTAAACCAATTTTTGTTAATATGTAATCTATTTTTTGCAAATTTGTACTTTTACTCATATTTATAAAGATTTTACAAGATCTGTATATATTCTGGTTTTTTTAAAGAAATGTAAATTAAGATTCTAAAACTAGGCGAATTGTGTTTAGAAACTAGTCTACAACCTTTTCACATTCAGCTAATTTTGCCATTCTGTTCGTTTTATATTGTTCATCGTTTAATAATTTCAGTTTATAATTTTAACTTTTTTTAGGTAAATTTATTTTAGTGTTGATTGTTACAATCATAATGCACTATAAATGATCTGATATCTGTGGCTCCTCCATGCTCCGTCCCGCTACTTCTAAAGGTCGCTATACCTAACATGACCAAATAATTCCTGATCTTTGTATAACTTATATTTTTCTTTTCACACACAATGAAATGTAAAATTATGTTCATATTAGTGTGACCACATTTAAATAACTTTGTTAGAGTGATTACGTTTTAAGATTTTTTATCAGAATTGACATATCGATGGTAAATAATAACACAGCATTACACCTCTGAAGCATAATCTATTTTATATTTTATACTTGAATGAAATAACCCATTTGACATAAATACACTTTATTTTAAACCTTTAGTCAGGTTTTTAATGATCATGCGATTATAAGGCTAAAAATATTACCCATAATTTGATTGGATCATCGCTCACTTCGTCAGGCCACTACAATGTGACCAAGTACCTTCTGGACCGGGAGATCGACCCGAACCAGCAGGCCCAATGTGGCGCAACCGCCCTCCTCTTTGCGGCCGAGTCGGGCCACAAGCCAATCGTCGAGCTACTGCTGACACGCGGTGGCCGCCTCGTTGTCAACCAGCACCGCGTGGATCCGCTCTACATTGCCGCTGAGTACGGCCGCGTTTCTGTTGTTGTCTTCCTCACTGACCCTGAGCAGTGTCCAATCGATTTGCCAAAGGAACGAGCCATACATGGCCTTGAGCTCCTGGGTAAGTTTACCTAACACGATTAAAGCTGCGAAAATCAATGTTCAATAGTGGAATATTCCAACTACCATTTCGCAAAAAAATTGTATCGCGTACCTTTTATTTGTATTTTATTCTTGTTTCTTACTTGTCTACCCGCATTAATCAACTGACTTTGTAAAACTCATTTTAATCAATTATGCACAATATATTGATACTAAGAACCTATTTACTCATCTCTCATTTCTATCTATGTTGTGGGCCAGAGATACGACAACTTGAATTATTTTGTGTAATTGCTTGCGGCACGTTATGAAATTTAAGGCAACGCGTTTTATTATAGCTTGTTCAGCTTCACTTGGTACGGGCATACTATTAGATTAGGATTATGGAACGGAATAATCAACTAAATCAACTAATAATTCATACTGGATGATATTTTATTTTTTGATTCTACCCCTATTTTGACTCTCCTCCTCCTCGACATTCCTTTCTAATCTAAGGCGCCCATCTAATCAACGACCGCGACGGGCGTGATATGCAACGGGGCTTCCAGATGCTTCAACAAGCGATGTCAATGCGCGAGGATGAACCCCGTTTAGCCAAGCTTCTTCGACCCGCCATTCCCGCCTATGGCATGCGAACTGAGGCGCAGAACATGGTGGAGCTCCTGGCTATCCAGTACGACATGGAGGTGAGTCAGAGGTTGAGTCTCTTCGCTCTACATACAATGCTCAGTTTTTGTCATGTTTTTGGGGTCTTTGTTTTTCTAAAAATTTCTGAAATTAATGAGTGAGACGACATGTATTATTAGTGCAGTGTTATAATATCTCTTACATGATGTAACTTTAAATTAGGTGTGTTTTTATTTAAGACACTTTATTTAAGTAAGTTATATGTAAGTAATTCGAAAAAATATGCCCTTTCTTCAAAGTTTAATAAATAAAACAACCACTTTTTCGGCAATAAAGTCATTTATATATTCAAAATTACAACCAGTTTCGGTACATAACTACCATTTTAAGCAATAAGTGATCAATATACTAGATACAAAGTAGATTACCTAAATGTATTATGTAACCAACATTTCATTGAAGCAAGTTACACAACAAATTAAATGCCTTTATTTGTGTATAAATAAATCTACCAAAAAATGCCATAAACATTAAATTAAATGTATATATATAAAGGTATTTAATTTGTTGTGTAACTTGCTTCAATGAAATTTTGGTTTCATAATACATTTACCGTATATACTCGTGAATAGGCCGCACTCGTGAATAGGCCGCACTCGTGTATAGGCCGCACCCCCCATTTTTGACTTCATAAAATCCAAAAAGCTTATACTCGTGTATTAGCCGCACTTTCTGATATTTGATGTGGAAAATAAATTTTACCTATGAGGTTTTATTTGTCTCTTATTTTCTATTAGATACCTTCTAATAATAATTATAATATTTCTATAGCATAAAGATATTGTATAATTATATTCAGCGCTGAATTTTCTTCATAAGTTGTCTACCTATGAAAACTAAAGATGAAAAATAAAAACAGTACTAAACACTGTATGGATATAGATTGAAAAAACCACTTAAATTTAAAATAAATATATTTTTAATAGAAGGTCCGAGCTTTCGAATTTGTCTACATATATTTAAGCCGCAATTATGTAGGTATGTATCTACATATTGTGAAAATGACCGTTTTCAGGGCCATACCCCAACCCCCCCCTATTCGAGAACGCGAAACGGCCCTTTTCAGGGCCACCACTTAATGATTGATCAAATCAAAATTTCTTAATTTTTTGTATACCTAGGTACTCGATATAAGCCGCACCCCCTAGTTTTGGTACCCATTTTTAAGAGAAAAAAAGTGCGGCCTATACACGAGTATATACGGTAGTTAATCTACTTTGTATCTAGTGTATTGATCACTTATTACTTGAAAATGGTAGCTTATGTACCGAAACCGGTTGCAATTGTGAATATATAAATGACTTTATTGCAGAAAAGTGGTTGTTTTATTTACTATATTGTTTACAATGTACGTATTTCTGCGGATATCGTAATTAATAAGAGTTTAAAGCATATTATTGTAATTTTTCGGAATATAATATTGTCATATTTTTACTACTTACTTTTTCAGTGGCATGGACAAAGTTTGCTACAATTAATTACATCACATTTGTTTTTGTAAACATTGTTTGTAAATGATTGTGTATTTCTCAAGACGTGAAAGTTTCTTTAAAGATTAAAACTTACTCTTACTGAGATGTTACTTTCGAATCGGAGACGTTACTCTACACTCTCCCTGTCTCATAGGCATTGGAAATGGAAGCGTTGATCCTACGGGAGCGAATCCTCGGAGAGGACTACATTGAGTTGACCGGACCAATTGTCTATCAAGGAGCCGTCTACGCCGACCAGGGCCGTTTCTATCGATCCTTGGACCTTTGGCTCTATGCTCTTGAACTTAAGAGACGACGCAGTACGCCCATCTTTCGGGACTTGTTAAGGCTCTCGCAGGTTTGTGTTGTCGTTGGTTCCACTGCTGTCCTACTGTTTTAAATATGGGGACCTATTTTGGGCCTATTTAAATGCCGAGACCACTTTACAACACAATTTAAATATTCTTTCTTACCCAAGTGACGTATTCCTGTCACACCGAAAACTAGACTTAAATGTTTTCGATGATGGTGGTAGTAAAAATTACTAACCACGTGAATACTAACTTCAACGAAATTTCTACAACAAGTAAAGTTCGAAGTTTGTGCAACCAACGCTTTAAACATTTCCATCGCCTTAGATACTTATAAATACTTTTTATGGTGGCAACAACTTTTATTTTATTCAAAATAAATGTTTAAAATGTTTTTGAAAAAATTCAGTATTCTATCCAAACTGTTTTACACGTTTTCAAATAAACAACGCGTTTTTAGATAAAAGTTTATAATTTTGACATCTCTCGGCACCATTACCTTTAGGGTGTCACGAATACGTTAATATACTCTATTTTTTTCATATTAGTGAGACAAGGCTGTTTCTCTCTCTCTCCCAACAGCTTCTCTCCCAGATGGTCACAATGGAAGTGAGTCTGGAGTTTTCAGTTGTGCACCAGCTCCTGAGCCACGCTGTGGACGAGATGGGTCGGGAGACGACTCGCCATGTGGCCCTCGATGCCGGCAAACGCGAGGAACTGGAGTCCTGGTCGGTTGGACTCCACAACATCGCCTATCTTATGCTGCTGGCGGGGCAGGTTGTCATGTCCGACTCGCAAGAGGAGGAGTTCAGAAGGTGCGTGTCTTCTCACAGACTTGAGATATGCGGGATAAGAACTACCAGATTAGTAAATTCCAATCTTGAAGGCCTGTATTTTTTCTTGTTTTATGGCATTCGAGGGGGCTTCAATAAGTTCTCGGACTCCATGTCAAAGCAATACCCTGCACATATAATCTATGTCTTCTATGAAGAATAAAAATATATAAGCTATTGGTGACATTTCAAGTTGATATCTCCCCGGATACCTTCATAGTTCACATTTATAAAATCCTAGGCTAAATACTGCTAGAAACATGGCAGAAAGAATATATTTCCAATAAGTTACCATTTGATCATAATTAAATAAACGAAAAAGCCATTTCCGAGGTAACATTTTTTTTTACGCGACATGTTTCAAACACATGGTTCATTATCAAGCAACAAGTGAGTGTGACAAATAAAAACACATATGGGTTAAATAGTACTCGAGACATTTAATAGATTATGTTACCTCAGAAATGGCTTTTTCGTTTATTTAATTAGGAAAGGATATATTTTACCCCAAATTTGGTATAAATTTTATCTAAATAGATGATTTATTTAAATGAAATTTTCAATTGATCCTTATAAATATATAAGTTATTGCGCTTAACTGTCACTGCAATTTTACATCCGATCAAATCTCTTTTCAGATAAAATTACACTTTTTGAAATTTTGAGGTAAATTTACCTTTTCTGTCATGTTTCTCGCACCATTTAGAGTCCGAGAACTTATTGAACAGAAGCATACTCGATCATACTCGTACTTTCATGATAGAGTATATGGTGTCTCAGTACATATTTAAATTTATTTCTCATATTTTGTTATTTAAAAGATGTCTGGTATAATGGTTTACTTGTTAATCAATTCAATTGTCGAAGCATGTCAATTGCATCACAAAGACGTTTATGAATTGTTTAAATTTGTTTTGTATGACACTGAGGAACAGTCACCGTTTTTACCGTAAAATTGTAATTTCAGAACTTGAACGTGGCATATTTTACTTCTCAGGGTATTTTAGAACTAAAAAATATCGGCGTCCAAGTTTCTCCCAATGAGGGCATCTCAGTATATATGGTTTTTCCTCTACTTTTGGATGACTTGCTATCTATTTATGCTTTAATAAGTTGTTTAATATTGAATTCTTATCCTTTATAAAACAATTTTACAATAAAATACTCAATAAGATTTCTGTTCAAAGTTTTATTTGGTATCGTTTGATGGTTAAATGGTTTGTATACAGCAAAAGTAACGTTGATTTGTTTGTTGTTATTCTCTTCATACACCAAAGAAATCAACTTAATTTTAATTCCCGAATCCATGTTTTAATTTATATGAAAAATCCAGTATATTCTGACTTTGTATATTATTACGTTAACCAAATAAAAGATATTAGTAAAGCTTCTAGTATTAAGTATCCTATAATTATATAATTGTTGATTTTGTGATGCTGCTTACTGACCTTTTCGATAATAAGAATGTAGTCACAACTACTCCTAACATCTTTCTTAGTTCTACATTAGGCATTTTACAAGAAAGAGCAAGTGTGACCTCACTCTCTTGCTATTCCACAACTAACAGACTCGTGTACCAGATTGTCCAACGGAATTTCCGACTGAAAAGCCGGGGCACACTACTCCACATGGCTGTAGACTCGGAAACACGAGTAGACTACTTTCACATCATGAACGTTATTCGGTTCCCATCGCCTTTCCTTGTCAAGTTACTTCTCCAATGCGGCGCTTGTCCCCTACTGGTCGATGCGGAGGGTGAGTCTCCTAACCAATCAAATGTCTCCATAAGAAAAATATAGTTTTTCGCCTTTAAAAGTATATTTTTTGCAATATCCAATAATATACTTTTATATTACTTTCAGAGTTAGATTGTATTACTTTTTTAAATAATAAAGGATTCTTTGATAAAACATATCATATCATATACTATTAAAATAATGATATATTAATATTTATTAAAGTATACTACTTTAAATTTGGTAAGTAATACATAATAAATTATTTAAAAAAATGTTTCACTGGAAAAATCGATATATTTTTAATATCCTATTATAATGCATTATCCATTTCTTAGGCAACAGTCCTCTGCACATCCTATGCCTTGCGGAGACACCAAGCGCCCCTGCACCCCTCGCCGAACTCCACGCGATGATCGGGAACCTGGTCCACTTCGGCTGCCACCCTGACTCACGTAACCTCTCTGGCCTCTCACCCTACCTCGCAGAGGGAGGAGGCGGGCGTCCTGGGCCAACTGTTCTCCGCTTTAATGTCGGTGTCCGCCGCCTTACCTGCTTGGCGATAGAGGCGGCCTTGACACCACCCACTGGCCTGCTGTCAAGACAACCGAGTCTAGTGGACAGACTTCCCGCTGAACTCAAGAAATTGGTCGATCTCCATCGAGGTCCTCCACTCTCTTGACGGGTTAACAGTTTTTCTGTCCACTTTGGTTCCTGTTTAAATTCAAATGGTCCCGCGCTTTGAAATACTTTTATGTAAATAATATCGATTGTCCACAAAACTCTTTAACATATTAATTGTCGAAAATAGTAATTTAAAAAATTGCAATAAGAAACACGACTAATATTGCTGAGAATTTTTACTCGCATCTTAATTTGACAACGCGAATCTTTTTATATAAGACTATTAAAACGTTAAAACAGTATGGCTGTAACTGTGTACTTTATGTACTATTTCATTATAGAATGGCCTGAATTATTTATTAATTTCTGAATGGTAAGGGTGCATACTATTGGGTTTTTAATTCATTGTTGGTTTTGCATACTGTGTATTGTGCTTTGTATTCTGTGAAGAATAATCGACACACATTAATGTCACACATGGATATAGTTTTTATCTGTTTAAAATGTTACGTTTAAGCCGTAACTAATAAAGATTTGCTTGAATTATTATTCCAATATTGATCAATATTTTACTATATCTAATTAATAATTTTGCCCATCGAGATTCATCGAATAAAGCGCGGGATCCATTTTTGACTTTCTCTAGCCTTTCGTTTGCTCCTTTACCCAATTCTTTCTTCTTTTTATAACCAATAATACGACAAAAGCCATATTGGAACAATCGTAAGCTATGCGATAAATCACTCTTTCTGACACAAAATATATGTCTGAAAGACGTTATTACTTTTTAGATGTTCGGTCGATTTTAACCCAATTAAAAAACTCAATCTTTAACTCATGATATATTTTAGAGAATATTTAATACTTTTGACCTTTTATATCTTCTGTCACTGAGAGGGTATTTACTTCTTTTATAATATATAGAAGATGTTAGTGAACTTATTGTAAATTCTGTGTTTAATATTTATACTACTTTCTTGCTGTTAGTAGAAAATGTAATTATAGCATAATTTTTATTTAAAATATTTCATAGGGTATTCAGAGACTGGTATTATTCGCAATTATAACTGTATTTCATAATATTAATTCAAATAGAACTTTCTAAACCCATTATTTCAAATCAAAGATGGTAATAATATGCTATTTTAACTTCTATAGGTTAAAGAAAAGTTGTATTTTATATTCTAATAGTTACCAATTACTTTTTATTTTAATAGCTTCCATGTTTTTATAATGTTATTTGCTATTTCTTTTAACTTTTGGCAGAGAATAAATATCTTTTCTTGAAGTTATACACACATTGTATTCTTACCTAATATTTTGATACTGACATAAAAGTGCAAAGTACCAATATATAATTATCATCTTAGCATTATTGTAATATAATCTTAACTACAGACTTCTCAAAAAAACAATTCTGTAATCCGCCCCTGTACACACTGTTTTGTATATATAGGATATTCAAGTTGTTTTGTAAAGTATTAACCCATACGCCCATTAACACTGTACTTAACTATTGTATTAAGGAAGACTTTGTAGTACGACTATTTAGCTCTTCGTATATCTAATATACAGTTGTAGTATAAAAGCGATACAATTTTCATTCTAATTGTAACATTACAACATTTCTAAAAGAGAAAACCGACAATCTGATGTTTTGTTTGCGAACTATTATTAATTGCTGTCTTCTTCAGGCCAGTCTTTACTTAAGTTATCTTTTTTATTCTTATACTCCATACTATTCGTGGTAGGTATGAATTCAAATCAGGCATATTGAATTCCCATATAATCGATAAGATGTGAAATATACAATAATTTCTTCAGGTCTTATAGGCTTTGCATTTTAAATAATCTATGTTCTTTTTATTATTGATTACTTTTATTGGTTAAAATTATTCTTAGACTGATTATATTCAAATTAAATTTCTGTGATTCCTACTTATGTTTGCTTGAGCCTCACTGTTAGTTTTAATTATGTGTAAATGTATATATTATAAATCATCTGCATAGTAGCTATTTTCGCAACTATACTTGATACACTGGCTAATATGACTAGATAATTAAAATAATTTGTACAATTATATATTTTGCATTACCCTGAGATATATATGCTATGGAATTTATACCTAAAAGAATAAAGTTTCTATATATTTATCAACTTGTTTTGTTGTGTATTACTGCTTTAGGGGATAAACAAAAAAAGTCTGTTTTTTTAATGAGCTACTATATTCGATAATATTTTGCCTCTGAAGTTACGTTAAATACAAGAAATCTTTGTATAAATTATAGTACAATATGTCTGTGAGCTGTCATTGTCCACAATTTTGAGCATTAAATTAAAATCATTCGAATGCTAATACGACCAATCATCATATTGTTATGAGACTAGAACAATCGAGTTAACTCATTCTCTACATGACATTGGCTAAACTGATCTAATAAACTTATTATGTCAGTTAAGCAGCCGAGTAACTCAATGAAAATTATTATAAATATGTATCTATTTAAAACTGCATTTTGATTAAATAATGTTTTTCTAATATTCACTTACCGAATTCCGTTGTTAATCAAGCACCATTGTTATCTGTAAAACGGTAGAAGGTATCAATAAATAGAAGGTATCAATAAATCAAAATTATGTCAATCAGTAAAAACTCAACCTCTTCAAAAATGATACTGTAAAATCATTAATATGAAGTCAATCTCTTTTCGATTGCTTATAACTGTTTATAGATGATTGCAAACAGACCAATCTGCATAATTTCAAATTAAGAGAAAGCTGCTAATGCCAGATATTATAAAAGTATGAGCTTGTTATCTAAAAATTTGGAAATTATAATCCAGATTTATTAGTAACGGATAGTCTATCGAATACTACTATGTTTTACTCGCTTCATTTTAATTAGTGTGGCTATATACGCTTTGATCTGTTTACACTAAAATACATATAATTCCAATAATAATTCCAACATTAATTCCAATGTGCAAAAGCAATAAGAATTAGTCAAATTCGAGGAAAGTATAAAATAAATCAATATATATTTATTATATAAGAAAAAAATTAATTATTTCTTCTACATCTTAAAAAGTATTGTCAGAAGTGGGGTTCGAACCCACGCCTCCATTCGGAGACCAGAACACCCATAAGGCTTTTACCTTGAGTCTGGCGCCTTAGACCACTCGGCCATCCTGACATATTTTATTTATTTAACAATAAAACTAAATAAATGCTTCCGATTTTGTTAATTTGTGCATTTTTAACGTTTTAAAATTTTGATAAACCTAAAAGTGTTGTTATTTAATTAGCTCATATTTCACTAGTTAAATACTGGCATACAGATAATAAGTTGATATGTTAACACTCCTTATTATATATAATGTTCGTATTAAACACTTGTATTTTATCTTGTGTTATATATATTGAGTTAAGTTGTATACCAAGACAACTTAAATTTATAGTTTTAGTTGACCCTGATGTGACATAATGCTATATATACATGTAGAGTATGTATGCTCTCCTACATGTAAATGCTGAATACTCACCATAAACATGTGCACATACAATAATGTTTAAAATACATACATGTATACATACATGTTAATTAGAATATATGTGTACCTATATTCAAAATAGTTAATAGAGATTTATATAGACCTATTGAAAGTAATACCTACATATTCATACAGTCTCTGACACAAAATTTATAAAATTATATTTATATTAGTTTTAACATACATAGGTACAATTGTATAAATTCAGTTTGCGGTCCAGGGGGAGCCTGGACAGCACGTGCTCCCCCTATAGATCAATCTTGACGCACTTTTAAAGATGTAATAATGTCTATATGTATAAAACACTTTTTTGTGACAAAATATGCGCTTGTTGCCTGAAAATAGTACTGTCACTTTTCTATCTTTAACTTTATGCGCCCACAAAGTATTGTCCCTATAAAAAATCTAGGGACCGCCCTTTAATATATATAATGGGTTGTTTTCTATCATTGTATATATTGCGAAATATATATGATATAAATAATAAATAATGATTAGGTATACTAACATAACATTCTTGTCATGAGATAGAATCTGTCTTCTATTAATTATCTTTAAGTGCGAATTTTCGATGGTGGACAAACATTACTGCAATATTTAATAACCTGTAAACGTTAAATGTTAAATGTGTCGTATGCTATAATAAAAGTAATATACATTATTTCATCAATTATAAATTATTTTGAAAATTCATGAAATATTTTGATAATGTGACAATATAAAAAGTCATGACAGGTAGTCATAAAAAGGTTTTTACTTCATTTGATTCTTTTGTTTGATATCTAAATTTTGTATTAAATTATATGATGAATGTAACATCGGACAGTAATAGAGCAATTTGTCCTATAATGACTGGTATGTCTGGCCGAATCACTTAGTCAACATCGCTGTCAACATGTAAATAGAAACATTTATTATTATTAAAGATAATATAAGTTTTCCCAATCAAATGTAAAGGTTCAGTCAATCAAACGCGAAGTTGAAGCTTTCAAATGTGAGTTTAGAGTGATTATTATACTATATTCGAGCATTCAAATGCATTCAAATGATATAAGGCAATCAAATAAGTTTTATAGCAACCAACCTACATAGACTATATTATACATATATGTATATTTAAAAGATACATGCATTGATTTGGATACGTGCATACGTTGGTGCATTCTGATGAAACTTTTAAATTATTTTAAATTATACAAATATAACGAATTTTGAATATATCTTAGCTTGTATTAAGTAATTATGTATAGTTAATTACAATTATGTAAACAATTTATTTAGTACATATAGAATGATATTCGCATCTTATACGTAATGTTTTATTTATTAATATAATACCAGTAAGTAAGTAAATAATATATTTTTTTAATTTAAAATTTTTTCAATAATTTATTGTAAATTTATTTAATAATTTACTATTTTTGAAATAATAAACCCAAACTCATTATTATTGATAAATGTTAATGAAATGTAGCCCGCTTAATTATCTAAATTTTCTATATTTAATACGAAAAAAATATAGTTAATACAATTCATATTTATTTGACAATTGCTTTTGTGTTTAAGAGAAAGCTACCGCATATAAACGTTTACACTAAAAGGTTTGAACCAGTTTAACGACAGTTCCAAAATTCTGCCCATTTTCCGAGTCACACAGCGCACATCGCTCGCTCACTGGAGCTATCGTCAAACCGTTTTAAATATGGTTTTAACCAAATCACATTTGTGAAATGGCCTATTATTTAATTACCATCATCTAAGTAAAAATGAAAGTAATTTTTTATTACTCATTAGTTCTGCCTGTATTTTTAAATCTATTTATATATCACTAATTTTTACTATTAATATATATATGTATATATTTTTTTATATACTCTGTTTAAATATAAATTTATATTTCTCTACATATTCTTTTTAGAAGTATTTTATCTCTTACTCTCATTCACTATAAATAGGATATATACTAGAGAGATTGATGCATACATTTATAAACTATAAAGTATACATCAATCTCTAGTATATATATATATATAATTTAGAAAAATAATATTGGAGTGCATTTCAACTAATTATTGATAAAGATTCAAAATGCATAAATAGGTACCTATATTCGAAACTTTGGATAATTCAGAAATATAATTTCCATTAATCTTCCAAAGAGAAATATTAAATTGTAGTTCTACGAATATAAAATAGTAAACACCAGTGTAATAATACAATTTAAATTACCATAATATACATATATAAGTTTTAAAAGCTCACTCTTCGGATGCTATTGCTGTCGCATATAGAACACTTTAACCTTCGACCGAAGCCT
>JAYRBW010135657.1:0-15545 GCA_036023295.1 Invenusta paracnida
AGGGATGCGGGTTCTAAGTCCCGAAGTGAAGAAGAGGAACAACAGAGGCGAGAGCACAGAACCCTGCGGTAGTCCCTCACGAAACAGCCGGCCCTCGCTCACGACTGCATTGAGACGCACCCTGGCCAATCTGTTGGTAGGGAAGCCCCTTACACTTCAAGACAAAAGTCGAAAAAGGAGAAACATACGGCTGAAAAGCATAGATATTATCAATATTGACCCACATAGCTTGTGGTATGGATAATGATTGTGTGGATAGGTCAAGAAGGAGACCGCAGAAAAAAATTGTATGAGTTGGAAATAAATGTGATTTATTAAAGTTTATTTGGAAACCTGCTTCCAGTAAAGTGGTAAGAGCTGTGGGTACAATAGTATTAATAGTAGTGCACTTGGAAGCAATAAGATTTGTATCATCTATGTGTGTCCAACAGAACACTTCTGGAGGAATAATAATAAGCAAAGTGGCCTGGAAAAGTGCTGGTGATGGGCAGATGCCCATTGGTAAACGGCAAAAGTGATAGTAATTTTTATCAACTGTAAAATGAGTGATAAAGTGCGAACATGGCACTAGAGAGATAGAGTAGAAAGCATTTTTGAGATCAAGTCTTATGGCAAACTGTTTGGTGGGAAATGCGTATGTTGTAATACAGAAGCAAAGGGAGGCAGATACATTTAAAGTTTTGGTAATTTATTAGTAAGATGAGAAAAGTCCACGACTAATCTAGGCGTCCCATCAACTTTTGGGACCACTAATGAATATGACAAAAAAGGACCCATGTAGTGTGTGGGTTCTATTATGTTAGTATTGAGAATGCTTTGGACTAGAAAGCGTATGTCAGTGTTAGGTGGCCTGGGTTGGCCGAAGGAATGTGCAACTTTGAGAAAAATGTGAGCGTCTTCAGTGAATATGCGAGTGTATTTGGGCGAAAGGTTATGTACACAGGCAAATTGTGAATTAAGCAAAGAGATAGATATGTTTAGAATGTGAGAAAGATGTATCATCCTTAACCCAAGGAATTGATTAGATAACCACTCGAAGAAGTCAGGCAGGTCCTCCTCTAGTACTGGTGAAGGTGCCGGTCCTGGATTTCCTTGGTTTTCCGGCGGGACCCTCTGTGGGAAGGAATTAGGGAGATGTATCGGTGGTCCGGAGAGTGCGACATACCCAGGTTCGTCATCATCGCGCCAAGGTGGTATCAGTTCGTCTCGAATTGGAATCGACAGCCCAAACCACTGATGTATATCCCGGATAGCAGGTCGTGTGTCGCCAAAAATCAAGTGTGGAAGGAAGACCGCCTGCAAGAACTCCCGACCTTGTGGCGGTGGGACATCAGGTGAGCGTTGAAAGTCAATAAAGAATTCATTCGCTCCAGGCGGTAACAGCACCGGTGACGCCGGGCGTGTGATGTCCGGTGAAGAAGGAGCTTGAATCCAGGGACTCAAAGCTCGGAGATTCTTCCTGGAAGAGATGAGGAGAGGAGCAGGAGATGCTGATCTTTGGAGAGAGTTAACCTCCAGATCCGTATATTAAAGAAAATGAAGTAAATGTTGGCAGCGAAAGAATATAAGGTATTATTTAAGTATATAATACTTAACAAAATGAATTAGACTAAAAATAAAGATGGGATGGGCTGATTCTTTCAGAGAACATACATAAAAACGTATTTCATCGTGATCATTAAGAAATAATACTCCAGCACACCTCCAGGTGTTCCTCAGAGGTGTTCTGAAGTATTCTAAATTTATGTTCAGGTGTTGATCTCGCTGCAATTCGGAACACATGGATTATTTGGATTAGTATAATATGTTTATAAAATATTTCTATAAAATATTCTTAAAAAACAATTTACTGCAATTTAAAGAATCGCTTTACTAATATTTTAATGAATAATATCAATGAATTTCTATTCCCATTAAAAGTTATATTCAGCTTAAGATAACCATTATTTAATTTAAGATTGTCAATTATATTTTAAAACATTTGATATGACTCTAGATCTAGAGATTCAATTACTAACTTAACGATTTCATGTATAGGATAATATTGATTTTAAATATAGCACTAAATTCATTTTTCTATTGTATCATTTCTTAGGATAAAAAAGTAGGTAAATAAAGCCATTTTAAATATGAAATTTTTATATTTATAAGTAACAATAAGAACTATTAAATATATACTCTATTTATATATAGATGTATAAAGATAGTTAGATAAGTGACCTATAACCTATATACTGATTGTAATGTATGAGATTGACTACGTTAACAAGTATACTTTGCGTCGCTATGGAAAATTCACAATTTGAAGACTTAAGTATTAGGCAAGTATATATTATTACGCATTTATTCTACTACTGAAGCATTTGTGAAGCAGTACCCATATAAAATCCAACCACTACAATATTGCTTAATTTGTAGTGTTATTATGGTTGTAAATTTATAAGTGACAGCAGGATTGGCCATACACTTTATTTTTGAAATAATGGAGATGATACCCCATTGGTATTCATAATAAAGTAGAGAACATTTTTCTTTGCTTTTAAAAACATGTCCCCATCTCTAATGTCACAAAATTCATTTTTGATATGATTTGAGAAATCTAGTGACTTTGAATAGGATGTATATATAAGCTTTAGAATATTTTTAAATGGCGCAAGGCCAATTGTACCAATCACCCTCGGATCCGTATCAAGGTTGCCGCTGATATACTCTCATCACAGTCGACGGACATTTATGCAGTCGCTGACTCGGGTGCACAGTCCAACCTTTGGTCACTCAGTGAGTATTTGAAAACCGGATTTTCAACTGATGATTTATCTCTAGTTTCACTTACCTTACAAGTCTCCGATACAAGCAAACAAGTCTCCGATCCAGATTCAAGGCGCATTCCTGGCTCAAATTCAATCGAAGACTTTAGATAGCATTGTTATTTCTAGGAAGGCCATGATATACGTAAGTTCCGTTGTTAAAGAATTCTACATTTCGTATGACACCATGTTGGACACCGGGGTCCTCAGCCATGATTTTCCTTCTGCCTGCGCAGCGTGGAACAAAACCAAAGCCCACAAGGATTTTCAGTTTAATATCCCCCAGGTGTCTTTTTACCTTGTACGTGTTCTTGATGACGTGTGCAGCACATCACGGAGAGATAATACCTCTAATACAAGAATCTCCCATTTCCATGCATACCAGCAAACATCGACAAAATGAAGATGTGGCTATTGGACCACTATGGTGCCTCCACCTTCAACACCTGTCCCCATCGTCCACTGCCATGCATGTCAGGACCACCGGTAGAGATTCACCTGGATGACTCAGCTTAACCACGTGCATGTCATACTGCTGCCTCCATTCCGGTCCATTGGCAACTCAAAGTGCATGAAGACCTGTTACGTGACGAGGCACTTGGTGTCATCGAAAGAGTCCCATACGCGAGCCTGGCCAATGGTGCTACCGCATGGTGGTTACGCGCAACGCCCAAACATGACGGCACACCACGTCATACCGTTGATTTGTCACCCTTGAACAAATTCTACAAGCGCGAAACGCATTCTATGGAATCATCATTCAGCCTAGCACGACGCATCCCTAAGAATACATGGAAAACCGTCACCTTGGAATGGGTACCACAGAGTACTTCTTCGCTAATCCGACCGTCACTTCACCACCTTTATCACTCCCTTTGGCCGAAGACGATACACCAAAGCACCGGAAGGGTTCCTATTTTCGGGTGATGGCTACAACCGTCGTTTTGACGCCTTCTTCGCTGATTTCCAAAGACGAGAGCGTATCGTAGACGACAATATTCACTACGACACAGACCTCGACGAACTATGATGGCGTACCATTAATCTCCCCTCTACCGTTGGTGCAGCAGGCGTGATCCTAAACCTTGGCAAGTTCCAATTTTTGCTACGCGATGTCGATTTTTCTGTATTTCAGATTTCAGAGTAGAGAATCGAACCCCTACCAAAGTACGGGGACATTAGAAGCTAGTTTGGCCTGGTGAACCAAGTGACAAATTACGCGCAACTAAGGGATATCATGGCACCTTTCCGCCCATTTCTGAGCCCGAATGTTCAGTTTGTCTGGTCAGCAGTCTTTGAGAATGCTTTCCAATCCTCCAAAAAGGCAATCATTGAGGCAATAAAAAACGGCGGGGAGATTTTCGATACAAACAAAACTACATGCCTTCGTCCGGACTGGTCAAATAAAGGAGTTGGGTACTTCCTCCTGCAACAGAACTGTACATGTACCTCTAGCTTGCCGGATTGCTGTCCCAACGGCTGGAAAATCACTTTTGCAAGGTCACGATTCCTCACCTCAGCCGAGCAACGCTACACACCCATCGAGGGAGAAGCCCTCTCAGTCGCCTGGGGTCTAGAACAATCAAGATTATTTACACATGGCTGTTCAATCCTATTGGTTGTGACCGTTTACAAACCATCAGGGAAAATATTTGGCGATAGGATGCTGGATGAAATTACCAATATCAGGCTGTTTTGCATAAACTAAGGAGCCCTTCCCTGGCACTTCTCAATCGCGAATCTTCCTGGAAAAACTAATTTATCTGCAGATGCAACGTCACGCCACCCAACGCCCGCTGGCGAAGATAATTGCTTTGATATCGCTGATCAAGAGGAACCAGCTTATGCTACTGTCATTGTTGTTGGTGTTTTTGTTGGATGGAAAGCGTCACAGAAGATTCCGACTCAGGAGGTACGCCATCGTCTCCTCGGGTTCATCCGTCAGAGCAGAAAGGGACGGAGAATGAACGCCAAAACAGATAACCCTGTCCTGCATACTCGCCGGACACTCATGCAGCCAGTGGACGAGGTCCTCCGGCACTATTTCGCAGTGAGGGAAGATCGGGTCGGTACTCTCTATCACGTTCCTATAAGCTGCGAAGATCTTAGAATGCCCGCTTCTGATCTGAGCGAGTATGACATCTTCTCTGCGGTTGTTCGTTGGGTCCTTGGGTACGTAAGTACGTTAGTAAGAACGTAAGTAACAACTTACAGTACGTAAGTTGCAGACGTTTATGTTGGATGGGTGGGTCTTTGATCTTGCCTCTAATCACCATGCTGGCCGACCCGTAGGATATACTGTCATCGTGGGCTTTTTGGCTGGCCGCCCACAGCTCTGTCCACCATCTCATTGCCTTCCAGCCCGCAATGCCCTGGCACCCACTGGAGCGTCACTGCTGCTTTCATCTCGCTCAGGGCCGTTCTCAGCTCGCGCAGGTCTTTGTTGTCTTTAATCCCTAACTCTTTAAGTGAGAGAAAAGTTGCCTTGCAGTCCGAGCATATGATGACATACTTCCCTTAGGCGTTGTCTGTGATCCATTTCGCTGCCATCTTCAGGGCCGACACTTCGGTCTCGTAGGAGCTGGTCCACCTCTGCCCTTTCTTCCTCTCTTCGTATATGGTGACTGGGCTATCGCTGTTGCCTGTGGTAACCACGCAGGCGCTGCTGCCGTCTCTGCAGCCTTCAGACGCTGACACGTCGGTGTAGATCACGTAGTCTGCTGGGCCTCTGTGGGCGATAGTGCGCTCGACCTCGGCTTTCAGAGCCTCATTGTTCAGACTCTAATTGCCTCCGTCTAATATTTCCTCTTTAATCTTCCATCTCTTAGTAATATCATTCTTCCAAGGCGGGGGGGGAGGCGGATTTGTCAATAGCTCTTGTCTAATGCCCTGGTTCAAACCTGCTGACTGCGCAAACTCCTCGGACATCTTGCGCCAACTCGATCTAATCCTCGAGAGGTGATTGACTTTCTTCTCTGCCAAGGTCTGTCTCGGGTTGTACTGCTGCCATACGCCAAGACGTTGAAGAGCTTATTACCATTTCCTTGGGAGCGCCTCACTGAAGAAACACACAACAACTCTGCAATGCAGGCCCTTCTCAACACAATCACAGACGGTTTCCCTGAAGATCATCGCCATCTTTCCCATGTAGCCCCTTACTTGCGTTACAGAGAATCACTTTACGTCTCAGACGATGTTATTATGTACTCGGATCGTGTTGTGGTGCCACCTTCTCTGTGCCAACAAATTCTTAATGGACTCCATTCCGCTAACCAGGGTGTTTCGGCCATGGAATTACGTGCTTGCGCCATAGTATTTTGACCCAGAATCATAGAGGACATTCATAGAGTCAGGGCATCTTGCATGGATTGTGTGAAGAATGCGACTTCCCAAGCTCCAATATCGTCAACACCAGCAGCCGACCAAGCCTCCTGTTGTGATCCCTCTGCTTTGATGGTTTCTCGGAGCCATTTGATTGGAGGGATCTGAGATCATCTCAATGGGTACTCACCACTTTGAGATCCAATCCAGCCGTCTGACGTGCTTCGAGAGGAAATTGAAGAATGGTTGAGGGTTAAAGACTTGGGCTGCTTGAATGATGGCTCGGCAACACGGGTTAACAACAGGCAGAATGCACACCGGACATCACGGTTGTGCACAATTTCTGCCTGGGAAAGGTGGAGTGGTGCTGCCTTGGTGGTCTAGGGTCGGATCACTTCCCGATATTTTGCGAAGTTGACCTGGAGGTCAAGATCTTGGCAGAGGGGAAACCTCGGCTCACATGAAACTGGAACAAAGCAGACTGTATGTCTTACCGCACTGCGTTAGACGGAAAGTGTGCTGAGTTCTGGGACATGAATCCTAATGCGTCTTTGGAAAAAAGGGTCACCTTCCTCTCGGGGGCGATGAGGGAGTCAGCCAGGGCCCATATTGGGATGGTGCGAGCGAAAAGACCTGGCAGGGAGTTCATGACACAGGAGATCAAAGAGACCATCAAAGAACGCAACTGACTTGGTAGAGACCCTGCGGGCGGGAGGGCTGAGTGGATCCAAGCGTGTCGGAAGGTTAGGCAACTGACCGATGAAGCCAAGCAGATCTGTTGGAGAGAGTTTGTCGAGTCGCTAGAGGAACACTTCGGCTCCTCTCGAGCCTGGGGGGTGATCCGCTCTCTGAATGGGAAGCCACCCTCGCTTAATGAGAGAAGCAGGGTGCTGGTAGATGGGGGACGGGAATTCTCCTCCGACCAGAGGAAGGCGAACCGCTTCGTACAAGTGTACGCGAGTGTTAGCCACCTCCGTTTCTCTAAGATGGAGAGGAAGAAAAACCGTGAGGTTAAGAGCATCCTAAATTGGGAGTTTCTTCTCCAAGGGCTGGTTGGGGAGGAGTGCTACGCTTTCAGTCTTGCGGAACTGTGCTACGCTCTGGACCAAAAAAACGCAAAGGCTACCGAAGGGCCGGATGGAGTAGCTTCCCGCTTTCTCAAAGAGGCTGGAGGAGTAGCACAGGACTTTGTTCCGCACTGCTTTAACATGTCTTGGGGAGAGAGGGTTTGTCCCCAATCCTGGAGAAATGCGGTTATCATACCCATTCCAAAGATAAGCAAACCAGTTGGGAAGATTGACTCCTTCCGACCTTTAAGCCTAACCTCTTGCCTTGGCAAGGTGATGGAGCGGATGGCTGCCAACCGCCTCACGCACCTTGCCAAGTCGCTGGACATGTGGTCGGAGGACCAGACCGGCTTTCGGAGACTTCGGTCAACGGAAGATCAGGTCGTTAGAATCGCCCAAGCAGTTAGCGATGGGTTCCAGAGTAGGCCAGCGAAGCTGTTCTGGCGCTGTTCGACTTCTCGAAGGCCTATGTCACGGTTTGGCGGACAGACCTACTGAGCGGTCTGTTGAACTCGGGGGTCCCTATTCTAATCATCAGGTGGATCAGGGGCTTCTTCCCCAACAGATTGGCCAGGGTGCGTCTCAATGGAGTCGTGGGCGAGAGCCGGTTGTTCTATGAGGAACTGCCCCGTGCTTTTTCCTCTGTTGTTCCTCTACTTTTCTGTGTCGCCCGCATCTCTGAATCGCTGGGTGTCAGCCTCTATGCTGATGACTCGGCGGTTTGGTCTTCCGACCACCGTAAGGAGGTCGCGGCTAGGAAGGTGTGTTCGAGGTCTTGAAGTGGAGTAGGGAGAAAAAGCTCACCCTCAATCTGAGAAAGTGCGAGGTTACCTTCTTCAGTCCCGACACCCACGAGAGCCGCTGAATTCCGATGGTGGAGGTAGAAGACCACAGTCTAAGGTTTAATCCTAACCCTATCTTCTTGGGCGTGATGTACGACCAGATGCTAATTTTCCGCCCTCAAGCAGAAAGGGTGGCTTTAAAGATGGTGAGGGGAAGCCGGATGCTGGAGGCGTTGAGTAGCTCGAACGAGCGCAGAATAAGTGCCTGAGACTCATAACCGGGCTATACGCAACGACCCCAGTTGAAACTCTCCGGCTGGAGGCTGGCTTCCTTTCGTTCCAAAACCGTCGTCCGTCGTGAAACGGCCACAGCAAATTATCTAGGAGTCAAACCACGTTTTTGGCTCAGCTACGGAGTGGCCACTGCAGAAAATTCAAGGCCTATAATGCCATCATCAACCCTACGACCAACCCGCACTGTACGGAATGCGAAGACAAAATACACTCCCTCGAACACTGGTTCATCGAATGCCCCCGCACATTCAGGGCAAAAATGGAGATTTTCGGAGAGGTCAACCTGTCCCTCGCGGTCCTCTTTACCAACCCCGAGGGAGCGCTAGAGCTAGCGCGGCGCACTCTTTAGTGGTCGCGGCTCCGATCAACACAACAACAACAACAATTACCAGCATCAATGTCTACAACACAACTACGAAATTCCAACGCGCTATTAGTTACTGTAAGTCGTAAAACACAATGCAATACTCGTTCATATCCTGCGGCTAATTTTACAATCAGAGGTCAACAACAGCCTCTCCTACCGAAAAAGCACAGATTGTATCCATCTATTCACCAAAAAAACATGCATAGCATAATTAACAAAATCGTCAAAATCAGATTTCTGATTGTTTCAAATAATACTAACAGCTTCGTCTTTACAGAAACGTGTCTGACTCCTCAAATCAGCGATGACTACCTCCACGTCCACAATTACCAAATGACCAGTAAAGATAAAACAACGCCAGGAGGAGGCATCCTTACATACGTGCGCAATTCCTTTAAAGTGGCCGCAGTTTATCCTTCAGCAACGCGGGAAATTACTTGTTTCACAATACTTTTGTGCAAGTATAATATATGTGATTCATCACCCGTACTGGAACTCCCCAATAAATCAAGACACCGATATCAAGGAGCTCACCACGTTAATCGAAAAGGCAGAAGTGAGTCTGAGGTTCGAGCCTTTCATTGAAGTTTGCGGTGACTTTAACGAACTTAGGAACAATTTACAAGACTTCGAAGGAACCTACAACCTCACAAATCATGTTCATTTCCCTACCAGGAACAATAAAGCGCTCGACCTTATCCTGACAAATGCTCCAAATCAGTACAAAACTGCATAAAGCCTACGTCCCCTGTTTCAAACTCCGACCACTCCTCAGTTGTATTGTTCCCAAAAGCACTGCGCAAACCACCAAAGGCAGCCATACATACAGTTTTAATCAATAAACCACAACTCAGAGCGAATTTAAACGCAGCCATCAACGGACTAGTCTTGAGCGATATTACAAGGAGATGCATATCTCTCGATAACAAAACAGAAACAATTTTTTACTACACTAATGTCTCTCTAAGAGCTCTACATACCCAAAAAATAAATGTGCTTTCGAACAACGGACCCACCATGGATGACCATTACCGTCAAAAATTTACTCAATAAAAGAGACAAGTTTTAAGACTGATAAAAGAAGCAAAACCCAACCTGATCAACAACGTCCCCAACACAGAAAAAGAGTGGTCAGCCACCAAATCAATCTGTAAAATTGGTCAGAAAAAAAGTCTACAGCAAATCAATTTGAGACAATTCGCTCAATCAAATATTTCTCGCAAATTTCAATACTGAAACGACTAGCCTAAGTTTCAACTACGACGAATTACCCAATGAGACCATGGCTTTTTCTGAAGAGGAAGTTCACAATGAACTCACAAAAACGAAAAACAAAAGCCCAAGGTTGGATGAGCTTTCAGCATGGGTGTTCGGAGAAAATGCCATGGAATTAACGTCTATCATCACGTTAATCTTCAATGACAGTGTAAAAACCGGCAAGGTGCAAGCTTGTTTCAATTTCGCGATCATCGCGCCAATAACATAATCGAACAACGCCAAGATCTCAGATTTCCGACCCATGTCACTCCTCATAATTACATCAGAGATTCTGGAGAGACTCATCCTAAATAAATTGTGTGTGCCTACCATCGCCCCAATATGAAAAAGGATCAGTTTTCTTTTGTCCAACGCCTAGGTGTAGGAACAACTTCAACGTTAGTTGAAATAAATCATGAAAGTCTGAAGTACCTCGATCGATAAAGACTCTTAGTCGACTTTTAAAATGCTTTCGACGAAGTGACTTTCAACACAGTCCTCAATGCGCTTGTAAAATTGGGTACAAGTAAACAATTTATTATTTGGATGTTTGACTTTTTCCAAGATCGCCACCAACTAGCAGCCAGGAACGGAAATGCTCTCTCCGACTGGTCGCTCGTCATCAATGGTGTATCTCAAGAAAGCATTTTAGCATCTTTTTGCTTTGCCTGCATTACAGAAACATCTCTCAAACTATCCAACAATACTATCGAGCAAGTCAAAACACGAAACTCCTCGGCATTGACTTAGACAGCAACATGCGATGGATCGCCAAGTGGACATCGCTGTAACCAAAGAAAATTGAAGGCTGTTCTACATTAAAACACTCCAAAACTTTGGGGTCCACTAACACAAATTATGGACCGTCTACAACACCCTAATCCGATTTGTTTTAACGTACGGGTTTCCAGCCTTCTGTTACCTCTCCCAATCGAACCTCAATCGTCTCATCAAAGTCGAATGAAGAGCAAAAAGAATAATTAGAGCTCCACCAAAAATAAAACTGAATGATTTCACACTGGTCCTTTGCCGAAACATGATAAAAAAAGATAATCCTATTAAACCACATGCTTCAATACATTCTCCCACCTTCTTACAGCTCTGGATACACAACCAGATAACAGACAACCAGGGTACCTTTCTACTAAACGACACGACTAAAAAACTTAATTTTCCGATTCTTTTAACTGTTACCCGGTTTACATATTTATATTTATTTTATTCTTGATTATTATAATTACTATACCTACCTGTACATTGTACTGCAATCAGGTAATTCTGAGATATATGTTGAATGTCACCGATATGCTTGTGTCATAAATAAAGCCATTATTATTTATTATTATTTAATGTCATTATTAGTCATTGAGACAAACTATTCACACGAATACAGTTCGGCTCTATGCAAATATATGCCACTTATAATAATAATTATAATAACCCCTTTTCAAAGTGACTCTTCCATTTATATATGCGTACTCGGGTCCCAATATTAAACTTAGGTTTGGTAGTTACAGTAGTATCTACCGATTCAGTTTCAGTTTGAATAGGTACGCCTTTTGTGAAGTTAATTGGAGATAATTTTATGTTAGAGTAGATTCTGTTATTAAAAAAAAAAATTACTTCTGGGAGTATTTTCAACCACTTTTGATGTCCTGTTCAGTAAATCTTTTGTAAATTAATCGTTTCAGCGTCCTATTAAAACACTCAATAACAACGGCTTTCCCCTCATTATAAGTAGGTACATTTCAATATTATATTTTACTTCAATATTTTTTAAATACTTGATTTTAAAATTCAGAACCACTATCAACCCAACATTTTTTAGGTTTCCTTTCGATAATTTAAAAAACCTCTTTTAGAAGTTTTTTATATTAGTTAGATTGTTTATTTTTCAAAGGAATTCCACATGCAAATTTTGTATTAAATCTATTCCAGTTAAAATATTTTTGTACCCGCGTTTATTTGGCATATGAATTAAATCCACTGAGTGAATATTATCTTTATTAAATACTTTTACTTTTAAAAAGGATTTCTGTTTTCTGTACTCTTTATGTATTTCATCAGCTAAACCGCACCGAAGGCGTTAGCTTCTAAGGAGATCACCATTTCAAGTTTTACTTTAGCTTGTAATATTTTCTTAACTAAAAATCTTTCAATTTTTTTTTAATGTAAGATTTTCTATTGCGTTTATTTTCGCAATTATTTTCCTATCAGCTTCATGCCTTATGTTTAATGTTTATATCTTCACTTCTATATGCTAAATCGTGTTTATTTGCTGCTGCATCTATTCTGTAAATAGGTGTATCTGTTTATTTAGAGAGATAATTTTCATTTATTATCTTAAATATAATCTTCTACCTGGCCTGGCAAAATTATGACCAGGTAAATGCTTTTCACCAGGATATTTTGTCCATATAAAACCAGGAAATTTATCTAGAGCAGTTTAAATGTCACCACTTTGGTATAAGTTTTCAGTGTACAATTTAAAAAATATATATATATTTTATCACACGGGTGCTGTTTCCCTATTTAATTATATACAAGTTTTATTATTTATTATATAAACGTAACACTATTTTCAAATTTATCATTCCCGAAAAACGCAAAAAATATATTTAAAAATGGTTCAACAGAAACGCAAAACCTCACCCCAAAATTACTGTAAGATATGTAAACGTTCTTTTACAACATTTTACAAGCTTTTCTATCTCATAATCAATCAAAACAAAATCTAAAGAATTCATCAATTTACAAAATGAGAAATAAATTAAAAAAATATTAAACAACCATGAAGTAGAAGAGAGAGTAGGGATTACAAATAAGTTATAGGGGAAGTACACCAAAGAAATAAAATCTAATATTTACCCTGAAACAGGATTTATTGATATCCTAAAACAATTCACAACTTCACCTATTAAATTTCAAATTGGAATATCTTGTGTTTATATTAAAGAGTACTCTACTCCAATCACAAGTGGTTATACTTATGAAAATCATAAGAGTTGAATCAGAAATTGAAAATCAAGTTAATGAAGCATTAAATGCATTAGAATTAGAAAGGATGAAGAAGGACTTCAAGAATCAGGATTTATATTTATTAAATATGTTAACACATCACTTTATGAATATAAGTATACAAATTCTCTAGTAGGAAGTTGTATTAAGTTAACATTCAATTCTTCATCTATTGTAAATATTCAAAACTTTACTAATGATAAGTATTGCTTATGGTGTGTATTGGCATATCTATATCTACAAATAATTACCCTTATAGATTATTAAATTATAAAAATATGAAAATGCTCTTAATTAAGAAGGTATATTATTTCCCATGAGTTATAAAGATGTAAATAACTTTAATAATCATAGCAAAATACAAGTTAAGGCTAAAACTTTATCTCGAATGTATTCGAAAGGTAAATGTATTCGAAATTGGTGATAATAAGAATATAACCCCAATAATTATTAAACATAATGATGTAACAGGATGTAATGTTTTCTTATGTAAAACTCACTATGTATTATGTAAGAACCATTCAGAAATACTTAGAACGATTAATCATAAAAACTTTACTCGTTTACCATTTTTATGAAATTTAGCATCTAAACATTAGAAAACCATAGTAAGCAATGTATGGAGCATCCTGTATCAGTTCTAACATTCCACAACGAAGATTACTTCATGTTCAATAAGTACAATTATAAGAACAAAGTTCCTTTCTCAATATACTGTGACTTTGAATGTTATAAGGACAATTAGTTAATACAAAGAATTATATATATGAGCAAAAACCATTATGTTACGGAATATACATTAAATCTAATTATCAAGTATTATTTAAACAGAATATTTCTCCTATATTGCTGATTCTGATGAAGAAGCAAATATTCACTTTGCTAAGAGAGTAAGTGACTTAGAAGTAATATTTAATAATCTTCTTCAAACTAATATTCCTGTACACTCCATTCCATCAGAGGAAAAACTAGAACAGATAACTAAATGTTTTTATTGCAAAAAAGAACTACGAGAAGATAAAGTATTAGATCATGATCCTTTAAATGAAAATTTAGAGGTGTTGCACATTCCAAATGTAATCTTGTAAGCTCAAAACAATTTTATACACTCTACTTTTACAACGGATCAAAATAATATGATAAACATTTAATATTTAAAGAGATATATAAACAAGCAAATCATGGAGCAATTAAAACATTATGTAAAACAGATGAAGAATACTTCTCTATTGAACTAGGATGCATAAGAATACTAGATGCTTTTAGATTCTTCACTCCATACTATTTAGAATTCATAGGATCAACACTAAAATAATTCCCGATATTAAAATAATATAATCTTAAACCCCTAAAAGGGATATACCTATACGAATACATTAAGGAAAACTATAGGGAACAAATGAGTGAAACTCAACTTCCTTCACATAAAGAGTTCTATAGTAATCTTAAACAATCTAACATCTCAGAAGATGATTATAAGAAGACACAAGAAAATTGGAAAGAATTAAATTGTACTAATCTGCTAGATTATTCAATGGAATATCTAAAGATTGATGTCTTAATCTTAACTGATCTATTTGAAAACTTTAGAGATCTATGTGTTGATATGTTTGAAATAAACCCTTTCTATACATATTCAACTCCAGGGTTATACAATGCCGTTCATAAAATCTCTCAAGGATGAATAGAATTAATCCAGGATGAGATCAATTTGCATCATTTGATTAAGAATTTAAAGAGTTGATGAGTATTCATAATATAAAAATTTGTAAAATTTAAATAAAGTTCTCTCATTCGGTCATTTACAGCAATCATGATGAATAAGAATGATTAATTATTTATATTTTGAATTTTTAGCAAAACGCATATTCATGCAAAATATACGAGACTCAAACGATTATATTCAAAGTATTTTTCCACTTAGTGTTCACATAAAACATAAAACTATTTCACCTAATATTAATTAGTTATAGTTTCAAAATATACAATTAAATATATATTTTCTCTGAGTAGAATAATCATACAAGTTTTTTTTCAATTATACAAACTGCAGTTATATCATTTACTGCATATAATTTTATATTGAGTAGAAAATAATTTATTCAAGCGTCGATTCTGTGAAACATTTGAAAGATTTGAAATATTTTATTTATATCTTCTTTACACTGTATAATTTTTTAGAAAACTATCGAAAAACAAGTTAAGTAAACCTTTCTTTTAACTTATATATTAAGATTGATTGTTGGTATATATCTAGATGATATATTCTTGATTTTATATATAATAATATATTCTTATTCCAGACTGATATGTCTTGATTTCTATACTATATTATTAAATATATTTATGCACAATATCTACATAAAGTATTGAAAGTGCCAAACCATACAGGTCTATATCTGCTAATCAATTGACTAGCATATAACTAGTAGGCCAGGGGTGTATTTAAGTTACCCCGCGGGATGAGATTAGAATACCCCGGGACATTGGGTGACTTTACAACTGATTTTATCTCGAGGTGTTAGTGTTAGTGTTAGTTTTAGTCATAAAACCAACAAATAACACCTGACCCGGTTTTAACACTTGTAAAAGTGTTAGCGATAAAACGAAATAAATTTTTAAAACCGAAACT
>JAYRBW010135668.1:0-15544 GCA_036023295.1 Invenusta paracnida
TTTTTAATGTCCCGATATGTCCCGATATGAAAGACACATTATCACGATATCTTTTTTAAATAGGTTGGCAGCCCTGTTGTTCCCTTTTAATTCAATTTTATCTAAACATTACTCCTACCATATTTCACTTTTTACTTTTTCAATGTGTGCTAATCACGTTTTCGAAAACTTAGTAAAATTATTACTCTGAGAACTCACTTTAACATTTTAATGTTATAAATGTCACCATACTCTTATGTTTGGTGAGTATCGTCGAAGCCTCAGTCAGTATCCTTATCTGTCAAATACATACTCGAACATACTAAATAGTATATAATATAAATACATAATATAGTATCGACTGGAAGTTACTGACACACAGTGGATTTTCTCAATTTGATAGACTGTGTGCTAAGTTGCAAATGATTCCAGTGATGGGACTTTTCATACTTACACATTAAACACCAAATCAGAGCAATACGTACTTTCTAAAGGTCACACTTATATTTACCAGACAAAACTGGCTGACGTTTGCAAGATTTTGTGTGTTTGTATGTTGACTACATAGAGGTTGACTGGATATAATATAATAATGCACATTCGATTCAGGGTTTAATCTTATCACTAAGAAAGTCACACAATAATTTGGTGCATACTAAGTGACTTACTAAGGATTTCATAAATTAGTATAGGTACCATAATAGTATTGAAGGTTTGAGACATTCAATAATCTTCTTTGAATTATATTCTAGGTATAGTATTTACGTTGAATTAAAATTATGTAGTTAATATTATTGAAATATATTTATTGAAATAATATGGTAAGATAATCACATTATAAAGTATATTATAAACATAATTGACATATTATACAAAGTTAATTTTGTCTGTACACGAACTACTATTGCGACTAACTATCACTATGTTATAATTCTGATTTTATAATTACATAACCTCCCAATCATTCCAATCTGTGTTTACCGCACAAACGTAATAATACCCAAATGATTACATTTGCATTGAAGCTAATGAATAATCTAAATCCAGAACTAAACTTGCAAATGGTGTGAGCGTTTGTGATCTATTTGTTCTCCTGTAGTATTTTGTCACAAAGTATATCGCGTATTTAGCTTTTGTTACCTGTTATCTTTCTATTTGCACTTTAGATATACCATTTTTAATTTTAACTGTTATAATTCAGTGTTGAAAATGGATTATTTGTTTGCTTCATAATTAATTTTAGTCAATTGGTCAATTAATGTTGGCGTCAGTTTTATTGGTTTGTATATAAAATGTTGATAATTATTGTAACAATACTAAACATGTAAATAATATAAATGAAAACTATATATTTATAATTCATATTACAAACCAACTATAAATAGTGTAATAAGAGCATTT
Source organism: Invenusta paracnida (assembly GCA_036023295.1). Classification (NCBI taxonomy): domain Eukaryota; kingdom Metazoa; phylum Platyhelminthes; order Proseriata; family Coelogynoporidae; genus Invenusta; species Invenusta paracnida. Next base: position 1,381 of record JAYRBW010135668.1, read on the forward strand.
AATTATCGAAAAAATACTATCAAATTTTATTTTATTATTAGTTTTATTCTTTATCATTTACGTTGGTTTTCATATTATATTATAGTGAAGTGACGATAATCTACCTGTTTTTGTGAATTCGTGTTATTTTATACAAAAAGGTTATACTTTCGTTTTTTTTATAATTTCTTTTAGAAAACAAATAATATTTAGTGAAATGGAAAATTACTATGTGCTATTTTTATTGTTTATTATTTCTAGAATATGTATATAAGTATTTACATAATGTTGGTATATATATATATAAGTTATGGATATTTTGTTTTACTATATTTTATTGATTAATTTCATCTCACTTATCATTTTATACTTAGACAAATACTTCGTATGCTTTTTTTACGTAGCCTAATTATACAAACCATCAAACCATCAAATGTTTCTTTAGCAAGATTTGATATCTTGGTATAAACTATATATATATGTGTTTGTATATATATATAATATGAGGCCTAATTTTATCTAATTTTATTACTTAACTTAAAATTATTACGTCAACAATATTATGTTGTAATTGAAACTATTTCTGTGTCTTTATTTAAAGATATATTTTTGTAAAACAGTCAAAGACTACTACTACTAACAAAATAAGTAGAAATTTTATTATTATATGTTACTTAAATTTATGAGCTTTCATTTGTTTTTCCATTTATACAATACAATACTATAACAATAACAATAACACACACAACATATTATGTTCTAATTGATTTAAGATAACCTATGTGATATAGTTAAAGAACGTTCATTTATTCACAACAAATGGAAAATCTTGTATATCTAATGCTGCAAGTTACAGTGTGCCTCTTGCACCACACCAGACACATTCCAACCTTGTACATTACCCCTCTTGTGTGTGTGTGCTTATGTGGTCCGTGGTATAGATTGTCCCATTTGGAACTTCGATGGCTCCAGTACGAAGCAAGCCGCAGGACACAACTCCGACGTGTACCTATACCCAGCGGCTCTCTTCCAAGACCCTTTCCGTGGAGGAAAGAACAAACTGCTACTTTGTGAGACCTGGACCCACGATAAGAAGCCCACTGGCTCAAATAAGCGAAAAACCTGCAAAGAGGTCATGACCAAGGCAGCTGCCAGCATACCTTGGTTCGGTATTGAGCAGGAGTACACTCTGCTCAATCACGAGCTCCACCCACTTGGCTGGCCTAAGGGTGGTTTCCCCGGACCCCAAGGTCAGTTCTCCTTCCTCCTATTTTTTCTATTTGTCTACTCTTTTCTTCCCTACTTTACTCAACACTATTCTTCCTTCCTTTCATATATCATATTTCACTTTTTATTTATCATTATTATCAACTTATTAAATATCAATAAATCTAGCATCATGCAGAGCTTGTTGATAAAAACAAGTAATAAATAATTGTATCACTTCTCTGCTGTCAAAATGAGTTAGAATTGTCTATTCAATGTAACCGAATATCTTGCTATAGCTCTCGTATTGAGCCGACAAGCATAATATAGCAATAGACGATCGATAATAAACACGCATCACTTTACTTGAATAAGTCATTGGATAGTAATATATGGGTAAAAATCAAAATTCGGGCGCAGTTTTGTTGGTGACAATTTTTGAAACATTAAAAGTTCATCAAGATAAATACTATGTACAATATTAACATTTTTTAAAAGCATGACATTATATTTTTATTAAAAACACATTTGAAAGCAGTATCTGGTGACAGTTTTTTTTTCAAGTGTTTATCCCCGAGTACATATGACGTTACATTTTTTGGCATGATCTGTATTTGTGCCTTACTTTTCTATTAAACAACTTAAATATTACATATTTTTTAAAATGACAAATAAGATGAGGAGTACACAAATTATAAATTACCTGGAGAATGAATATGCAATGAAATTTTTGAAATATTAAAATTTATTTAGCCTTAATAAATATTCATAGCTATCATTATTAAAAAGTTTTTTACTGGTTAAAATAATACATATCCAGGCTGTGGAATGTTTTAATTTGATAACATTAATGTTATATTACCATTTAATTAATATTGTAATCATATTGATTTTTAACCATAATAAGATTGCACATGACGTTTAAAATTTGTTACAATTTGAGAAAAAAATATATATACCTTTGTGGAATTTTAAGTTAGTATTATTGAAATTATATCTTATTTAGTAAGAAAATAATTATATGAATGCAAAAATTGTTTAATTATAAAATGTATTATGTAGCACTTGGCGTTACACATTTGGGACAAAATAACTACATTAAAACAGTAAATGTGTTTAGCTTAAAATATTTACATAATATAATATATACTTTATTTAATTTAAGTATTAGGCTCTCCAGAGAATTTTGGCTACATGAACTTTGTGGGCTATTTTCAAACGAAACTTATTCTGTACTTACTTAATTTAAAAAAAACAAAGATGGTATATAGCTCTTATAAATATATTTGACTTGTGTTTATGTGATATATTGCAATTTTGTTTTCTTAATTATAGAATATATTTGTTGATCTAATAGTTAGCTAAATACATTGAAAAATATTTCTATGTTATGTAGTATAATGACAAATTATTCTATTCTCTTTTTATTAGTTGAAAATAAATATTCATATATATACGTGATATTTGACACAACCAAATATCCTATTCAATTATACTGGCTTCAACATTATACATATCAACTTGTATATTCAGTTTAAACAAAATCTTTTTAACCTTATGAAAGTGAAGTTCATCTTTATCCTACATTATATATACCGTTGTATCTAATATTTATGTAGTATGCGGAATAACAAAGTTTGATGTTATGCACAGAAACTACATCAGATGCTATATGGAACGATCTGTTGGTATATGAACTAAGTCAGCTGATATAATTATTGCCTCTTTACATTGCAGATACGTTTGTTAGTTGGCAAATGTTTATCTCTTATTGGAAAAACGGATGCTTCGTTGTAATTATATAGGAAATAATTAAATTTCATTTGTACTTATGTTATTGTTTATTAAGTATATCTCTGAGACGACTATTTAATATTTATCTTCATCTATGTTTCATAGTTATAGCAAAGATTTTTCTAACAGTAATCAATACATCATAAATTCTATTGTTTATGCGGAAGTATAGCCATACCCAAATTGAAAAATTATATAAAATAAAGAAGGAGAGCTTTTGTTGGGTTTTCGGTGTATTGAGGCAGGGCGTTTCGTATATCTTTGTCAACTGCAACTAAAATTGTACTAGAAGCACGTTAATATATAAGGTAAAACAGATAAGAGAGAGAGACAGTATGTAGGAGAGCTAATGCTAAACTGATGCAAAGAGAAATCAATATTAAATGCAAATAGAAATAAGCCAGAGAAAGAGGACAGAGTTACAATCAGCTATAAAGTACATATACTAATCGATATATGCAGGTATACATTATCCAGATTCACAGTAAATCCCATGTATTTCTGCCTTCGTAGACGTTCATTAAATGATCCGTACATTAAATTGCTTGAGATTCTAAAATAAATAAATAATTCTGGTCAGAATGGAGAATTGACCATTTAAATGCCACTATTCGTAGGAATCCCTATAAGATTCTCACTTTTCCCTTGCAGGACCTTACTACTGCGGTGTTGGCGCCAACAAGGTGTACGGTCGAGACATCGTCGAGGCTCACTATAGGGCCTGTCTCTATGCTGGCGTTAAGATTGCTGGCTCAAATGCCGAGGTCATGCCTGCTCAATGGGAATTTCAAGTTAGTGCCCTTTGCTGACATATTTGTAAGTCAGGTTGAGTGTTATCCTGAATGCATCCGAAATATTGATATAAATGTTTTGTCATTAATTAATTCAATTTTATGTCTTTTACGGTGTTTGTATATATAGACTTGTATTCTGTCTATCTCTCTGATGAGGGTCTTAGCCTACTGAAAGGAGATTTAATATTAAGATACTGTTTTTTTTCTTTTACGTTAGAAAGCTTCACATGTATATATTTTTAATCTTACACGATATTGTCTGTTCTTATCTGGGGATTTTATATATAATAATTGGATAATTGGAAATTCTGTGTATCTGATTTTATAATGCTTGAAGTATTATTTTTATTTTGACTGGAATAGCTGACATGATTGGAATTAACAAAAATCACAATGCTTGCAAAAAAGTCATAAAATTAGTTTAATTAGTTTTATTAAACTTTTTTTAATGTACATATATTCACAAAGAAATATATATTATATTGCGTTACACCGAGCAAAGAACTTGTTTGTTTTAACGAATTTTGTTATATGTATTTAATTATTAGAAAAACAAAACTGATTTTCATAAATTCTTTGCGTAGTCTTGTATTTACTTTTTCTAAATGAATATAAAACTTAAACCTTGAACTTAATCACAGAACAATAAATATATTAATTAGTTTACGACTGAAACAAAAATTAGGCCACTATAAAATCATCTGTCAGTACAAAACTGACAAGGTATTCTGTTATCTGTCATTAATTCAATTTTTATTATAAAGATGTCAGTATTCATCATTTTAAGTTAAACTAAAATATTATATTGTTTTATTTTTATAGTCATGTTTTACTTACTGTTTATTCTGTTTTAACTAACAAAAGTTGTTTGGAATTATAAATTATTTATATTTATACACGACATATTTTGAAGTAACTTTTGTAATACATATAACGTAACATTTAACCGATATATCTGTATTTTAACTTTAATAATAATACACTGTATTGATTTTACGTGATTTGTATCGATTATTATTAGCAGTATTAACCATAGGTCTTTAAGTGAAAAGTTTACGGAGTACTAAATTACTATTATTTTATTTATGCAGCAGATTATAGTGAAAATGTCTTTCCTTTATAGGTGGGTCCATGTGAGGGCATTGAAATGGGGGATCACTTGTGGATGGGTCGATTCATCCTTCACCGAATTGCCGAGGAGTACGGCGTGATTGTTACCTTTGACCCCAAGCCTATCGAGGGAGACTGGAATGGTGCCGGGGCACACTGCAACTTCTCCACACTGCCAATGCGCGAGGATGGCGGTATGGCGTGAGTATCTCTATCTCTATCTCTCTCATTTTTCGCAAAAATGTTCACCTCACCCTTACCCGTTTACTATAAAGAAACCAAAGAACATTGACTACGCAAAGCGTAGCCTTTAAAATTCTTACAAAGAGAATGTCACATAAATTCAATTCTAGGTTCTTAAGAAAAGTGGGAACATTACTTTCTCGTACTTTAAATATATAGTAATTCTTTCAAAGCCTTTTTCTATTAGCATATATGTTTATTAATATATTTTATAGCATGTTTTTTAATATAAAATAATTATCTACCGAAACATACTAAAATTTAACGTAATATACATAGATTAGAAAACGAAAAAAAAAGATAATTAGTAGATTATAAAATATTGTTAACTTTAATTGAAATCTTTGTGATATAGTATTACAATCTAGAATTCGAATCTCAATTAACTAATGTAAGGATTTCTTAAGATCCGTGATGTTAATGTATTTATTAATATTGCTTCAGTATTAATTAGTTCGTTATGAACTCTTATATGAAATATAATGCATATATTTATGTAGTATATTTAATGAACCCGAATAAAAGTCAGTTAGAATTGCAACGAGTTATTAACCTTTGTTACTGCATGATATTACCAATTGATAGTTCAACATAAACTAGCACTTACATTATCATGACATCATATAAGCATATCGTAAATTTGTTCAATATGTTCATATGAATAATATGTCATATTATATGTAGTGATATATCGCCCTAAAAACATTTTATTACTATTTTATGCTTACATTTAACTTTAATGCACAGCGTAGTTGTTCCTTTATCGATTAACGCTTAAATAACAAATCCTTTGCTTTAATTTGACTGTCGTTGGTATAGCGTTAAAATTGTATTAACGTAGACTGTATTCCTTTTCAATACGTTAAAAATTATTATTTGTAAAACTTAAACGCTGTGAACTTGCCTACAAAAAGTTTAAATTAGTATGTAATTTAAAAAAATGAATCTCAAACAGGATGTAAGGTGGTGGTCGTATATCCAGTAATTTTTACTTTTCATAATTCATTGCTAACTTTAAAACATTATGGAACAGTTATATTGTTCCATATACTGTTAACCCTATCTCACTGCATAGGAATATTATATAGTTATCATGCAATCTGAATGAGTTTAGTGGGACAAAACAGTAAGTTGTCTATTATTCAAAATAACGAAGGGCTTATAATCAACGAAATATCCCTCTTTTATCTAGCTGACCAATAAATTAATATATATGTAATTGCAAGTAAAATTCGTTGCTGGTTAGAATACAGTTTGCTTAAAATTTATTGATACATATAATATTCAAAAAATGAACATTTTCTGGAAATTTTACAATTTACACTGTATGTTAATATAAAGCGTTTTTGAAGTATTTATTTGTAAATTTTAATTTGTGTAATTTATTATAGCGTGAATAGCATCGAACATATTATATTAATAATAGAGGGGATTGTATGTATACCTTATCAAAAAGTATTGTCTAAACTTGACTTATTCGAGAAATATTCTGTTAAACGCTTGATTTGTTGATCTAATGGCTTGTTTTAGTCTCGCGTGCTTAAATTGAAGATCAAAAACTATTTATAAATTTGGACAATTTTCCGATTTCTGTTCCATTTCCAATTTTTGGAAAGAGAGTTTTTTTAATTCTACAGCAATCATCGGGTGAACATTAGTGTAATATGACCCGCAGATATGAATGGTCGGATTTGCATGCGAAGCAAGGTGAGGCATTCGCTAAATAAGGGCATTGATAGATCTTACATTCACACTGATTTTCTAGTCTTGAATTGTATTGCTTATTTTAATTAAACTATTTAGATATAGAAACACTCGACTTATGAATTTAATGACTTAGTATTTTGTATTCTCTGTTCACGCATTGTAATCAAAGATCAGATGAGAATGATACCACTTAACTTTTGCCATGACACTACATGAGGACATGACGTGACATGACCCTCTCACTGCATAATATTAGGCAATAGTAGGCTTGGGTTTACATAATTGCTTGTATAATATCATAAATGACAATGTCTATTTTATTCACATAAAAAGCGGTCGCGCAACAAACATGTTTAGGAGCGTCATTTACGTACACACTTTTATACGTAAGTGTATAAAAGTGACTGATGAACTTATCTGTATTACCTGACCAATATAACGGTTACATAGTAAAACTGCAACAATAAATTATCTTTTAAAACTGGTTTGTAAAACAAGATCGTAACGATTATTATTGATTACTGGGTACAGGGAACCTTCATTAAAATATAATTCATGCCCGTGTCCCATTATGCCTAATGTTGGTACTATGACAGTAAATATAATATACGCATTAGTACTGTGATGCACTTCCAATGAATTTGTTACTAAAGTCAAGTCAGACTTATTATTACTGACGTATGTGATGTATATAGTCTCGAAGGGCTATACCCTATAATTACCCTGCAACATTTAATTTATGTTGAAGGATACAGGCTGTTATGTTTCTGCCTTGTCTTCCCTCGTCGATCTATTTATTTAATACAGAGTTAGGTGTTATTATTTTAATTGTCAGAATAAGTTATTTGAAGCCATCCTAAAAGCTTAATGATTAATTATTACTTGTATAAGAGTCGAGCGAAAAATTTAAAGTTCAGAAATTATGTATTAATAAGTAAGCACCAAATTCCGTACATGTTCGAATATTAAACATATATGTATTATGTATGTAATAATAGTTAAGTGGACTAACTAGCTTATTGGTTTCTGACATTTGAAGGTCATTGATCGTTTGGTTGACTTCCCATTTATCAGTACTGGTTTCCTGTTTTACAGGAAGATCTCTGTCCTCAAAAACTTTCCACTGGTAAATGGTCCATCATATCTCCAGTAGATATTCAGGGTCAAGCTGGTATTTTGATCGAATTATACGCTAGGACAAAATATACAATTATGTCAGGAAGGCTTTAAGTGAATCTTAAAATTGTACTTGACTAATGCATTACAGGATATATAATCAAATTCGACAAACTATTGTTATTCGCTCGAATGTATATACATTTAAATTGCCTCATCACCACTAATTTATCACAACTAATTTATTTACACAGGGAATTTAGTACATACTATATACAGATTATTCTAAAATTGGTATATATTAATGTAATTATATTTCTGGTATAGAATGTCCTTTGGTTAACATTTATCGAATATAATTACGTTGAATAATGCATATTATTTAGATTAGCTAGTACGAGGGGGCTTCAATAAGTTCTCAGACTCGATATCAAAGCAATACCCTACACACCCAATCTATGTATTTTTATGTACAATAGAAACATAAAATAATGATAAAAATGTTAAGTTTATATAATATATATATCCATAGATATCTTCATAATTCAAATTTAAAAAATCTAAGTCCAAATTTTGCTATAAACATGGCCAAAAAAATAAATTTTAGCCCCAAAATTTCAAAAAGTGTAATTAATTTTTATCTAAAATAGATAATTGGTTAAAGTAAAATTTCAATATAAACTTTCATGAGGTATTTTCCTTAACAGTCAATACATCTGATTAAATTTATTTTTGAATAAAATTACAATTTTAAATGTTGAGGTAAAATTTACCTTTCCTGCCATGTTTCTAGCATGATGTTGTCTTATATTTTCTAAATTTCAATTTTGAAGAAGAGTTTCGAGCTGTAGAGATTTCGACTTGAAATTTTCAGCAATATATTAGATGTTACTATTGTTCATAAAATGCATACCTATATTATATCTGTAGGGTGTTGCTTTGATATCGAGTCTGAGAACTTATTGAAGCCCCCTCGTACATAAGTGTTCTTGTTCAATTGTAATTATAATTAGACGATGTGGTAGCATCATCATACCAAGAACAAAAGTGTCAGCGATATTGAGAGATTCTATCAGCTCTAATCATTAATGCTAAGGAGAATAGGCCTACTTTTGACCGATAATAAATCAGGCTAAAGTGCATTAAAAAGCTCAATTTTAATATCAACGGGTGTTAATAACATTAGGTGTTCGGTAGCAAAATGCGCATAAATTAAATTTTTAAAAAGGGTATTCTATTACTTTTTTATAGAGTCTATTTTGATTTTAGAAAATTATCATTATTTTTTGTTTTTATCAGTCTTCTTGATTGATGTTGACGTTTTATCGGAAAAGACATTTTCTTCATGAAAATTAATCTTTTCGGCAGGATGTAAGGAATTTTATATCAATAAAAGCAGTTTCATAGTCTTCTTACCAACTTATGTGTTACGAGATAATAGCGTTTAAAGAGACTGGAAAATTATATTTTAGGGAAGTAGCCATGACGATAGAGCCAAAATGTAATAATTTTTTAAACTAAAATAATGAAAGCAGGAGATTGTGAGATCTTTATTTTTGAAATATACTTTTATTTTCATAATCAAGGTTAACTAATATTACTCTTTTAAATTTCAAATGGTATAACATATACGATTAAGGAAATAACCAATTCTCACTTATGTAAATTTATTAGCGAAGCCATATATTAACTTCAAACATAGATTTATAAGGGTCATATTTCATGGTTTATGTATAATTTCTAAATTATTCTTCACATTGTATAAATTGATTTCTTTGAATATAATCATATTTTGTGGTGAATTAAGTAATACGTAAGTTAAGACACGTAGTTTAACCAATGATAAAATTGATATAAAAAAGGCATCAATGATGATATTTTACAATACTGACTATTAAAAACCATATTATGTGGATAAATATATAAATATATGCTATATAAAATGCTAATAAAATGTTCTCTAAAAAATGTTTTTGTTATGGTAGTGAATTGGTAGAAAATGTTGTTTTACATAATTATACAAGAAGCTAAGCTCGCATGAATATTTTCATTATTACTAATCGATATATAGTTCGTTTTTTAATATATATATGTATATATAATAAAATTTAATACCATAACTAATTTCTTTTTTTAATAATTTTGTGAACTTTAGAGTTTGTATAATGTATCTTACGTACATGTTAATCTATATTATATCCATTTTTATTTGCTAGCATTATAAAATATAACTATTGGTGCCCTTTTATATGTATTTCATCAATGGCTTAACTATGTGTTTTCAACATTGTTTTAACATTTTGTTTTAGAGCTCCTTTCTTGGCTTTAATATTTTTTGCGACACTATGCCTGTAGTTTTAGTATGAATAATGCACTTGTTTATCTTGCTAGAAACTATGTTTCTAATAAAGTATGTAGACGATTTAACGTGTACATAGGATTGGTATTGGTATTGTCCTTTTAATACGTTAGTCTAAACTCGAATTGCCGTGTACAAATTTTATTTAAAAGTTGTCCTATTTTCTTACATTAACATGTATAAGAAGACATATACCTAGGTGCTGCATATATACATAATTCTGTAAAACATGTAAAAATATATAACTCTGGGCATAATATATATATATTTTTTTTTTTTATGTAATGTATATAAACATTTGCATCAAAAGATATACAATTAATTAATTATATTTAAAAGCAAAACATAATATTTATAACTATAGCAAATATTATATAAATATGCAGTGTTAAGGCCTATGGACACTGAACGCAGCGCGAAAAAAGTTAAAAAGCATTAAATCTTATGGGGCAATGCACACCGAAAGCAGCGCGGCGGGCGCGTCAAAAATCAATATTAACCATGGCTAACTGATGAGGTTAGAGTTCGTCAAAGGTTATGATGCCTACTTTCGGCAAGTGATATTTACGGTGAAAGTAGTTTGGATACTATGTTTAATATGGAAGTGTGCACTTAATTCGTGACATCTTAAGAAGTGACATCTATATATACATATATAAAAATAACAACAATTATCAAGCCAAAAGAGCCTATTTTCAAGCTTTATTTAATTACTCAAACTATCAGCTCGAACTATTTGCTCGAACAAAGTTTGTGGAATATATCAACTATTGAAAATTGAAAATCAAAATTTACTGACTGTTGGCTGCTTAATAAATTAAAGCAATAAAGATAAAAATGATAAATGCCCTTTTACTATAGAGTGTAAACTAATTTATCAAATTTTTGTTCCAATTTAACCTTATAACCTCCAAAGAGCACAAAGTCTATAGGCGAAGAAAGGGGACTCAGTATACTGTCCTCTTTCTTTTCTGTTTATATGTAGATTTTCTGCAGAGTGTATCGATTTTTGCCGCACTGTGACGCGTTCGGTGTAGATTGCATTTTTGACGCGCCGCGTTGCGTTCAGTGTGCATAGGCCTTAACTTTGAAATGGTTTGACAGACAGCTTCGAAGTTCTGTCCATTTTCCGGGTCACACAGCGCACATCGCTCATTTAACAGTTAACTGAGCTATCGTCAAACCGTTTTTAACCGAGATGGTTCAAACCAAACCGTATTTTGAAATGGCCTATTGTACTACGCATCAACATGTTTAATATAAAATACAATATCTATAGGATACAATACATTAATCTAGAAACTAAATCTAATGCCCCATACACTCGTTCAAGCTGGCTAGTCAAGCCAAATTTTGTGTTCGCACGGTCAAGTCAGCTTGGATGAAATAATATGCGTTTTGCATAAATAATAAAATAATAATAATAGCTACACATTTGCAAATCACGTGTTGTATTTTTTTTTCAACAATAAGATTTTGGCTTGACATAAAATATTTGACAAGTACAGACCTGCTCACACCAGAAATATGATTTCCGTAATTTTTATATTTCATTTCCTTATTTTGAACGTTTTTTCCGTAGCGTAAATAAATAAAGTCGCTATATTTTGCAATTGTGTAACAGAGAAATTTTTAGAAAGATACGCATGTAAGTGTATTAGTATAGTTAAAAAACATGATTTAGATATACATAAACACGGAATAAACAAATCACCGAAATATATGAGATATCCAGATGAACACATGGAATGAACAAACTTTTCTGAAACTGATAAATGTTTAGAAAATGATAAACTATAAAATCTACAATAAATTATTGTTCAGAAGGTCTTAAAAACCAATTAAATTTGTTTTATGGGTGGCATTGTTGTGCGAACTTTTAATTGCTTTTCGCTTAAAGATTTACTATATTTAACCACATCATCTGTAGTTGACTTCAAAACCAAAATCGACTCCAAAGTATCAGCGCCAAGTGGCATTCTCAAATCACTTCGGTTTTTGCGAACACACGAAAAAATTCGTTCACAAAGAGAACTGGAATGTGGGATAGATAGAATGACAGCATTACATGCATCAAGTTGCAATACTGAGAATAAGCAGTACCGATTGAAGACCATGTAAAATCAATACGGCCTTGTAAGCAGTTGCTGACATTTTCCATTTGATAGGCAGCGAACTTCTCCTTTATAGAATTCGTAGTAGCTTCCTTGGGAAGTATTGAAGGAAACTGCTGAATAAAATACTGGATGTCTGTAGAATCAATTGATTCATCTCTTTGTAATGTCACACCGGCAACTTCAGCACAGATTCCTGCAGAGGAAGTTTCGCCAGCAGATATTTTACACGGTCACGAAAACAAGTCTAACATTTTTAAAGAAATCTTTGATTTGCTCGTCCTCCTTGCTAGAATGCATGTCGCGAGCTGCTTCACCGATGTGAATGTTAAAATCTGGGTGTGTATTGGATAATTCTTTATAGTCAATATCCTTAAGACTTGCCATATGTGACAGGTTTCACAAATCGAGAGAATTAATAATCACATAATTGTGTTAATAATTAAAATAGAAAACAAACGGATAATATTCTCCTTCCTGTCACTGTCTTTTATTGGCAGTGACTGATATTGATTGATACATATACTATAAAAAATAAAATCTTTGTAATGATGAAAATGCGTAGTTTTAACAGCTATCCCAGTTTGCATCGATTCCGTAGAAACTACATGAAATCTGTAGATGTGAGCAGGTCTGCAAGTATAATTTCTCAAGCCAAGCCATCAAGCCAATCGATGAGCTCGCCGAGCCGGCTTGGCAGCTTGAACGTGTGTACTGGGCATAACACAATAATGCGATAAGATATCTTAGAAATGGATAGTTAATGGATTAATTGATAGTCGAGAATAAGTTAAAATTATACTAGTTATCTTCGTACTAGTATTATATAAATCAATTCAACCTATCCAATAGTAATGTAGTTACTGGCTTGCTCTGGTATTTTATGTAACCTTAATGTTCTAATTTAAGAGGAAAGTACATTTAAATAAATGCAAATATCGAACAATTATACACAAACCATTATAAACTTTTTTTCATACCAGGAATGTGTTCATTTGTATATTATATGCTTTCACATAACATAAATAATTCTTCTTTAATGCGTCTTTTTTCTTAGCATCTTGCTTGAGTCTTTCACATAAGTTTTGGAGATTTTACTTCTCTGTTGGATGTTGTCTGAAAGTTGTGCTCCAAAGCAATACTCGCCCAGGTCTCCAACTTTCGTTTTACAATTGAATTGTTACATACTTTGCTTTCTATTATAGCTCATCTTTCCGCCGTTAATATATCCAAAAATAAATTTATCTCAATTTCAGAAAAGTTTTTCGTCCTCTATCGTGAAGCCATTATCAACTAAAGTAAACAACTGCGATAAATAATTGAACCATTTATAGGTATATTCCAAGAAATGGGTAGTTCATTCATAAAATAAAATCACTCGATCGCGTCGACCAATCAAAATTTTCTATTGAGGGTCGATTGAATCCAGGAATAGTTAATTATTCCTGGAAAAATATTGTTGGTGTAGTAGAATTGTTATTCCCCGAATAACTATTTCAGGAATAACGCTATTCCTAAATTTATTTATTCGTGGTTGGTGCATACGTGTAATAAAGATTTTATATCAAGTAAAATCTCTTTTGATTCAATACCCAAGTAGCACTTGTGTACTGAATGTATATGTGTATGGATCAAAGACGTTTAAATACGTATACTACCTATGCATATTTTTTTATAAAATCGCGGTCATCGACAAACTTTTTTATTATTTAAGTTATACTCCTATAAATTACATATGTTAT
>JAYRBW010135679.1:0-15544 GCA_036023295.1 Invenusta paracnida
TTTTTGTACATTTAATTACCCTGGATATAAGGCACATCAGTTATAAGATACACAATTTTCAAGTCCCATGAGTGTACGTTATAACGAGATTATACTGTATTCAGATTCTGCAGGTCAGACTGTAATTATATTATATTTAATATCATAATGAAATGCATCATTGGTTAATTTGATCCCTTTTCTAGACTAAAAGTTGGTTAAAACCCACTGTGGTGGAGGTTGGGTATAAGGCAAAATGTATGCAGGGGGGTGTAAACAAAAAAAACATGCACTTTTTGGTATAATACATATTAGTAAATGTTACATTTGTTTAAATATACTATTTTAATTATAATATGCACACAGAGTAAAACTATACATTTTTTGTAAGTTTTCATAATTTTTTAATTAAATGGTATATGTAACAATTTATAATATGTAAATATTATTAATATCTTAATACATATGAATATTTAATGTCTTTTCTAATAATTAATGCATGTATATGGTACACAATAGTTATATGAAAACAAATTCTATAAATATAAAAAAATGATAATAATAATAAAAATAAAGTATTGTCTAATTAATCTAACATCTATTAATCAATTATTTAAAATTAAAAATATATATCATATCTTTCTAACCAGGGATACCTGCCATTCAAGCCAAATACTCTACCTCTATGCCATAGAGCTACATGTTATTGATGAAGATAAAACCTATTATATCAAATAGCAGTGGTACAAATTCGTTGTTATTGTTACATGCAACTCGATTTTTCATGTTATACTAGTGTGTTTTTAATTAGCTAAGTTTTATTAACCCCCCCTAAGGGGGGGGGGGGGGGTGGGGGATGTCCAAAAAAACCTTTAAAATGTGTGCACAATATATGGATGCACCTTGCTTATAATAGCTGTAAAAATGTATTTAAATAATTATTGATTATTTTGTTTTATAATTACCATTTTTGTATCATTCAAGGCTGGTTTCTGGTGCTGGAGACTTGAAGCTTACAAAAGATGGAAATGTTTTGTTACATGAAATGGTGAGTATACTAAATTAAAGATTCTTTATTTTCTATATAAATTGTTTAATTTTAGTTTTACTTAATTATGTCTATATTTTCAAGTAAATTTTTTAGGGGTAAGGAAATTTATAGAGAGAATTTTTCAATTAAATGGTATTGTGATCAAGTTTATGTGTTGATAATTAATTGTAATATTTTTAGTTTTATGTTATTTGTTTTTTAATGCTAAATATGTAAGCAGTTACTGATAAAACATTTTATTTTGCTTTCTAGTGGTAAATTAAAAAAAATGTATTTATAATAATGGAAACTTTTTAGTTTACCTTAAATTTCATAATAAAGTTGAGATTTAAAAATGCCAGAAATATGTTAAGGTTTAATGGCTGAACTAATAAAAAATAATTTTAACAATTTATCAAAATGTCATGTTTATATATATATATTTGACATCAAGATTAAAAACATTTGCTTTGTTATATTTACATTTGACCTATATATATATATATAAATGTTGTGAAAACTGCCTATCTAAGTGTAAGAGACTTTTATTAAGAGGAAAATCAAGTGCAATAATTATAAATATAGGCTCATATTTATGTACAATTAAATATATAAATTTTAAAAATAAAATTAAATATAAATGCCTTGTGAATTATGTGGCTATCAGATTTCTATGAAAAACATATATTCTTATTGCTTATAGTCGTTAACTAATTACTATAGTGTGTAATATAATTTTATAACAATTTTCATTAATTGGTTTGGTTTCTTCTGTTTAGTTTATCATTAAGTCATTTTATTCTTATGTTTGCTATTGCGTTTATTTTACAGTATTGAGGATTTGAAACATTTCCAATATTCGTCATTGAAACTTTCTCTATGTTTAAAAGTATGGCATGCTCTTTAGAAATATACAATTATTTAATTATTTCGCACCATTGTTATTAAATTTACTTCCAATATTAAAATGTATTTGTTGTTTTATCAAAACAGAAATAAATAGGGGATAATTTTTCTTGATTGTGGATTATTTCAAATACCTTTATACAATTGAAAATGATATAATACGAATATATTTTATTTTTATTAGATGCCTTCTCTACTTATTTAATTTTTTTAACTTTCCATTTTTAAGCAAATTCAACACCCTACCGCCAGTTTGATTGCTCGCGTGGCTACGGCTCAAGACGATATAACTGGAGATGGTACAACATCTAATGTCTTGCATATTGCTGAACTCTTGAAGCAATCTGACCTCTACATTTCTGAGGGTCTTCACCCGCGTCTGCTCTGTGAGGGTTTCGATATGGCCCGTGCCAAATGTCTAGACCTGCTCGACAAGATGCGTGTCCCTTCTCCCCCAATCACTGAGGGGGAAGCGACTATTGAGCGTGATTTACTCGTGGGGGTTGCAAGGACTTCTCTCAGAACAAAGTTGCACATTGATCTGGCTGATATGCTTACCGAGGTAGGCTTATAGCTTATTCTTTAATTATTGTATTTTTACCTAAATGCTATTCTAGTTTATTATAAATCTGTTTATTATTCAGAATACAGCAATTTTAGTACTTATATACTAGCATTACATATAAAATTAGGCATACATTATGATAAATTATTGTTATGAAAGTTAAACATTTAATAATTATTTGTCCTGTAGGATAATATCACACTGCTTTAATATTAATGTAATAAATTCTTCTTTCAGTTAGTGCTCTTGGCCATAAAACCAAATACAGAGAGCAGTACTATGTACAAAAGTTTATTCAGATTATATCATGTCCCACATATCGACCTCTCGGTTCGTTGACGAATTGTTTTTCTTTATTATCTATTAATACTAGATATTATTTCATTGGATCACAGAGCACTTGGCTATCAGTTTGAACAGGCGGCCAGTTTTGTTTATGACATTTTCTTAAACCGACAGAACAATATAGATTCAGACGTTCAAAGTAGTCCATGGACAGCCATAGCGAATGTTGTATTCATCTGACAATCAATAGCTCTAACGGCAGGTGGTATATCCAATATCAATACATTACAATTAAGAAACAGTTCGTTATCTAACACCGCTCTTTTTATGTACCTACATACGTTCTCGTTTATGTTTTATGGCCTAAAACACTAAGTGTGAGTAGAGTTCATTGCTTTACTACTTAAATTGTTAACTTTCTCCAGGACAAAGCATTTTGTTTTTTGGTATTTTTTTAATTACTTTTTTGGATTCTCGATACATATGTAATTTTTAAATTCAATTAAAATAGTTATTTTATATGTAGACAAAATAGACTTTATCTTGAATTTGCTCGTTTTTGTTAAAATGTGAAATTTATAATTACCAATATATTTGATGATTGAAGGTTTCATAGTGATTACCGAACTATCATCCAAGAGGATTAATAACCTAGATAATGATTCCCAATTTTAGTATGTATACATGTTTACCATTTTTTAATATAATATATATATAAAAAAATTGTTGTATGTAGTTGCAAATATTTAACGGCAACCAAAGTACTAAATAGTGGATATATATTTCGAACATTAGGTATAATTAGAGGCTCGTAATAGTTTTTTTAATATCATTATTTAATCTGCTTCTCTACATTAATATATTGCACCTATCGATACGTTGTAATTATATTTGCTACCTTATGATAATATATAAAGGGCAAGCTAAATACGAATAGAAAACCTAAACATTATAAATATTTTTTTGTTTGTCTATGAATGTTGTCAATTTCTGGACCAAAATGCAAAAAGATGACATTTAATTACCTTATTTTCGAGATCATAAGGCGCATCCTCAATGAACAGGTCTTTTTTCACACAAGGGTGCATGTTTATCATAAGGTGCATTTCAAAATTTACTTTTTGTATACATTGAGGGATTCATTTCGCCGAATTAGGTGCACTTTGACATCGATTACTCGCTGTTAATTCTTTTTCCTGATGTTACCTAGCATTCATGAATTACATGGGACTCATGCTGCGCTGATAATAGAATGCACTTCTAAATCACGCGACATTTTGTTCACTCGTTTCAAAGAGTATAATAAGAATTAATAACTTCTCACTCATACACAAGCCCGGATTATATTAAAGCGTGTTTTTGCTGATTTTTAAGGGAAATAAAGTTTTTTAAGTGCGCCTTATGGTGCGGAAAACACGGTAATGTTGCATGTGCAATCTTTAGACTGCAACTGGTAAAACGAGTTTTTAGTTGTCTGCATAAAGAAGAAATGTACAATTCTTGGTTCAGACTGGAATTATATATATTCGTATCTATTTATTAACTTCAATAACTATTCAAATACAATCCAAACTATTTTCGAAAATAATTAAGTCTGATACTTTAAACATTCTCGCAAATATTTTGGATTATCGAAATTGGTAATATATTCACGCACTAAGAACATCGTATTAAATGTATTTAAACTTTTGATTATTTATTTATATTTCTTATGAGGCTGTTATAATGCACTGTTACCTATCGAAATTGCAGCATATGGTGGATTCAATTCAGGCCATTCGTCGTCCGAATGAGCAGTTGGATTTAAATCGTGTGGAAATCATGCAAATGCAACATAAAACTATGATGGATACACAGTTGATCCGGGGTATTGTCATGGATCATGGTGGCCGACACCCAGACATGCCTAAGAAAGTTACTAATGCTTTCATCCTCACCTGCAATGTATCCCTTGAATATGAGAAAACGTAGGAATTATTATTTTAAATATATTTTGTATTTATTACTATGGATAATTTATTTCGTTTTTGACATCATATTTACATTATAACGCTATTTTTTCTCCCTCAATCTAACCGAATGTTTTATACATAGATATTTGTTTTACTTTATATACATAGATTGGCTATCTTAAAAAATGTAACAATTTGAAGAAATAAGTTTGTGGTCAAAAATAAAAATCCTTTCCAGATGTTTTTATACTGCTATAAAAAGATTGATCAAAAGAAATATACTGATATACTTTTAAATACATTTTTTCAATAATAATATGTAAAGAAGTCAGCATATACTTCATGAACGTAGATTAGCTATTTGAAAAAAAGTGTTACAATTTGAAGAAGTAAGTTTGTGGTCAAAAATATATATCCTTAATAAATGATAAATTACTACGATATAAATGACAAGTAAAAATTGATTTAGCATATTTTTAAATATATATTTCCTCTATTAATATATAGATGAGTTGGCATATACTTAATTTTTTTAAATAATATAATATGTTGACCATAGACTCAAAATTTACAGCATTATCAATGAAAATATTTTAGATTGCCATTCTATGTATATATTGATTAATTTCTATGGTTTTATAAATCACTATTACTTAATATTGTTTAATTGTTTACTTATTTAACTTTAATGCTAAGTATCGATTATAGTCTGATTTATATTTATAAAAATATTATTGTATTTTAAAATATGCTTTTCGAGAACATATTTTGTCTTAGCGTTTAGTAATTGATCAATGTTAGTTTTCAAAATATTGCTTATGAAATAAATCATTATTACCTTTTATAGATTTCTCTTCTGAAATCTATATAATAATATATTATCTGTTTGTTAAAAGTATATTATTGACCATTGAATATGTAATTATTTATTAGTCAATTAATTGACATACTAGTGAAATATATATGTTAAAGTATTAATAGCTTATTATATATTTTATTGTGAATCCATGTTTTCTATCTATTATAACCTATGTACATTATTTTATACTTTAGTGAGGTGAATTCAAGCTTCTTTTACAAAAGTGCTGCCGAGCGCGAGAAGCTTGTTCAAGCTGAACGTGAGTTTATCGATATGCGTGTACGCAAAATTATTGAATTGAAACGCCAGGTCTGCGACCAAGCCAAGGAAGGTGGTGGTGACGAGCGTCCCGGATTCGTATTAATCAATCAGAAGGGTATTGACCCCTTGTCTCTAGATTCTCTCGCTAAAGAGGGCATTTTAGGCCTGCGTCGTGCCAAACGTAGGAATATGGAGCGTTTGTCGCTTGCTTGTGGTGGATTTGCTGTTAATTCTGTCGATGATCTTACTCCAGAATCCCTTGGTTATGCTGGTCTTGTCTATGAATATGTTCTGGTAAGCTCATTTCTAGTAATATTTCTTCTGTATGTATTCCATGGAATATCACTACACTATAAAAGTTTTAGGTTTTTTAATAATAAAACATAGTAATAATACTTAGAGTGTTGACTCTTATTGTTTCATATGCATTGCATTGTAAATCTTCGTCATTATAAAATCGTTTTATTTTAATTAATTTTATGTAAATGGCCATATCAAAAGTAGTATTAGATATTCGTATTAAATTCATTTTAATTGCAAAATATACATATTCATACAATTCTAACATACGTAAGTTGTCTGTGATATATAATTCATTGCCTGTGTATCTAAAACGGTTTTACTGCATAATAGATTTAATTGTTGTGAATTTTAAAACATTATTTTGCACAAGCTTTTGGGTATCAGAATAGTAGTATACAACTCCATACATAATTAATAAGAGTCGAAGCTCTGTGTATAATTACTCTATGAATGAAACTGTATATACTTTGCTGTGCAATTATATTTTCATATTTTATAGAAATCGATTGTTTTTTATTCCTTTGTTATTTAAACCATTCCATCATTATTGATTAGTTGTGTTTTAATACTCTTTGACCAAGATCCTTAAGTAGTCTTTCTTTATTATTAATACTTAACTTTAGGGTGAGGAAAAATTCACCTTCGTCGAAGATTGTAAGAATCCTCAGTCTGTTACACTACTTATCCGTGCACCAAACAAGCACTCGCTTGTGCAGATTAAAGACGCTATTCACGATGGCTTGCGTGCAGTTCGTAATGCAATTGAAGATGGTGAGTCATCATATTTTCTCCCTGTAATATAATTAATTTTCTCCTACGTAATATAATTAAAATTCTAAATTTTAGACCAATTTTTTGTTGCTTTCTAGATTAATCATAGTTATAAATACTACGTATTTTTAGATTTAATTAACTTTGTATGTACATAATAATTCTATTGTTATCATCCAAAATTTAGACAAATTTATTCGTGCCTTTTTTAAATCAATATACCCACTCCCACACAAGTCAAATTATAGATCAACTTCTTTGATTTGATGATTTCCTACTTTTATTCTGATAGATATATAGTTTTAATTTATGCTGCCAATTAATTAAAACGGTTGATGTTTACTTTTTTTCACTTGCTTCTTTCCTTAGGCTGTGTGATTCCAGGCGCAGGTGCTTTCGAAATTGCCGCGCATCGTCTGCTTTACGACTTCCGTGAGTCAGTCAAGGGTCGCGCACGTCTTGGTGTACAGGCCTATGCTGACTCTCTTCTTGTGATCCCCAAGGTTCTCGCTCAGAACTCTGGTCATGACGCTCAGGACACAATGGTCCGTCTTTTGGAGGAACGAGCGGCCACTGGCGCAGCTGTCGGTCTCGACCTCTACACTGGGGAGCCAATGCTTCCTCTCGACAAGGGAGTTTTGGATAATTATTGTGTCAAAAAACAGATTATCAATTCTTGGTAAGCTTTAAGTTGCTTCTTTTAATGTTCTCTTTTAGTGTTCAACGACAACTTTTGTTGTTCGCATTCAACAATATTGGAGATTTCCATACTTTTATTCGCTTTATTTAGTGCCCAATTACTCGTTTAATAAAGCATCCTTTGAAGTATTGATTAGATTGTTATATTTTGTTTTATTAATTAACCATTTAAAAATATAAATGTTACATATATATTTATCCAATCTAGAATATTGGTTAAAATGTCCGGTATACTGTGAACGAAATCGATGTATCTATTAGTTATTGTGTGTATTGGAAAAATGAATAATATGAATTAAATGAAATTAATTGTTTATTATATTTTTTTCGTAAATTTAAATGTATAATTATTGTTTAGTTGTAAACAACTCTAATTTAACTAGTCTGTTGTCAATCATTGTTCAATACTTTTGTATAAATAGGAAGTTATTATAGGTACAGAGTAATAAATAAATGATGCGTTCACTACTCTATAGTTTAATAGGGAGTTACTTTATCTATGTGAAGCCTCAGATCTGTAAATATAAAATGTGGTTTACTTTAAAAAATTAATGATATCAATTTCATTAGAGTTGTATTTTGTCTATTATTTTTTCAGCACTGTGATTGCATCTAATCTTCTGCTTGTTGATGAAATAATGCGCGCTGGGCTTGCCTCTCTTAAGGGATAAATGACTCCAATTGATCTGTCATCTGAAAGTGATAACATTGTTTTTGCGTTTATAATTAAAATAATCTGGCAATTAATGGCAACTACCATAGTATGGTCTTATTGTAAGCGAATTTATCTATAGTTTAAGTCACCATTTTTGTTTATGTTTTTACCTGCGAACCGCTGTTGATTTACTCGGCGCCGCTAATAATATATGAAATAAAGTATAGTTAAATGGATGACTTTTGATTTTATTTCTCGGTAGGTCCTTAAGCAGTTGTCTGTCACTCATACGATTGCGAAATAAGCATTTTGGGGGGATATTTGTTGTTATATGAATGATTATAAATCAATTTCTAATAAATTATTTTTCAAATGGTAATTAAAAGGTGCTCTATTTGACATTTATAAAGTAAAACATTAACATGTGGTTTGTGCTGATATCTCTATATCAGTCTTGCAAAAATATAGATGTATGATAATCAAAAAATGATAAACCATTATATTGTTATTAGCCTGTATGTCAGTTGATACTTGGATATTGAAAAATAGAACCCACATAATATAAAAATGATATATGTATAGCATGAGAATTATCCTCCGTTTAGAGGAAATCCTCCATTAAGTTACTATACGTTTTAAAATAATTTTTAGAAATTAATAATTGGTAATTTTATTATTTACAATTATTGAAAAGATTACAATGAAACATTATTAAATAGATAGCATATATAGTACCTTTTGTTTCAAGTGTCACAAATGGGTTTATTGGTCATGATATAGGGGTCCACTTGGACGCCCTGCTTTTAAATGCATAGATGCAGTCTTCGAAAGGTGCGTGCATGAATTTTTTTTCAAAGATCCTTGTTGATTTCAAGGTTACTGATGCTTTTAATTCGGCAACTGAAGCCGGTTTTCTTGACGAACTTTCCTTTTTATTATTCCCCACAGTGCGTGTCGCATGAGGTGAGATCCAAATTTGCGCACCCATCTGCCTGGAAAGTGCACATTTAAGATAGTTTGAGTTGTTACAGCCTTATGACAAGGTGCCCCATCATGCTAAAAATGGCATGAGTAAAGTAGACCTCGTCGTTGTAGCTCAGGAATAAATTCATCCATTAAAAGTTGTTGGTAGCGATCACGTCATCTTCTGAACCTTCAATGAAAAAAGGACCAATTAAAGCACTTTCGGACATAGCTGCCCAGATCATTATCTTTGGTTGAAACTGTTGAACTTGCTCCCAAAAGTGAGGATTTTCGTTCGACCGTCCACATTATCAAGTTGTAGAGTTTTTGTGTTAGATACACAGCACATTCGTCTGAAAACTTTAATTTACTTCTTAGCCTCGCATTGTCATATTTTGTAAGATAAGTTCACAACAATTATGGACAGGATTGACATAATTCTGGGGTGTCAAATACTGAACTATAACTGGCTTATACGGTTTCAGACCCAAATCATTCTTGAGGATCCTTTGTGCAGTTGATCTGGGTATGTTAAGCTCGTTAAGAAAAATAAACTTTTTTCTTAAAATTATGCATTTCATTCGGAAATTTGCAACTTAAAGCCCAGTGCTCTCCCTTTTTCAAAATTTCTGGATCCACCACTGCAGATCAAGTATAATTGAGACAGTTATATCTGTAATAATCATAATTACGTATTATAGTATTATAATGAGTTTATGCTCTGTTGAAATGTACATAAAAAGTACATATTAATGAGGTAATTTATTCAATAAAAAATTATAAAATAAAAAATCTATAAAAAGAGATCGGAGGATAAAAGAAGACATACCTACATTTATATACATTGCAATATATAATGCCATACATTGCCCCATGGGGCCCTGAAATATGAAGGTAATTAATGGACGAAAGTTCGTACTAAGGAAATTTATGTACATAAATTTTAAATTGGCGAAATGTTATCTAATATATATTAAAGTAATGAAAAGGTGACTGAAGTGGCAAAAAACGAAATAGATTTTATTAATCAATTTTTTTAATATAGGTTGATAATGATTTAAAATGTGGTTATTTTTTATTCTTCACCTCTTTTTTTAGCTTACAAAGAGTCATTAAATATTTCTATTTTTGGGTACTGTTGGTGGAATGAGTCAAAACGTCGTTTTGACGGAGGCATTCCAGCCCCAATTTCCAGAGGAAAAAATAGGTTAATAACGGAATTATTTTCTCGTTTACCAACTGGAACTGGAGTTGGAGCTAGAGTTTGAACTGGAGTTGGAGCAAGAGCTGGAACTGGTGTCGGAGCTATAGAGTTGGAACTGCGGTGATGGAGCTAGAGTTGGAACTAGAGTTGGAATTTGAGTAGAAACTGCAAAGGCAAATGGCAGGTCAAAAGTTGGCGTAGTTGGAGCTGAAACACCAGCAAAAGATCACAACACGAAATTAAAATATTGTTTATCTATATTTATGTGTATATTTATATGTACTTGATCGTCCGAGGGGGTGTGCATGACAACTTTAGCGACCAATGAACAATCATGCCTCTTTAATATTATACTGATATTAAATATACATTATACACTGCAGCTGTACAGTACCATATTATTATAGGCTGTGTAGGTATGTGTTACTTATAACACACATAGAGTAATCTGTTGCTGCAATTATACGCTGACAGCTTCCCAATACCCTTTCTCGAAGGCTTTGATGACATTCAAAATATCAAGTCGCGATAATATATTGATAATTTTGGTGGGAGTATAAAATGGCGAACTTTGAATATTTAAACAGACATATTTACGCTTTTTTGTCTGAGTGAACTCTCTTGGTATTATTACTCTATGCTTACACAAACGTTCAATAAAATAAAATAAGGTATAACTTCACAAATTCGGATCGTATAGGCTACATCCGTAGACAACTATTCTCATCGCTAATAACACACGTTCTGAAGACATTGATTCACTACGTAAATTACGGTAACACAACAATTAAACAATAATATTATAAAGATATAGGTATACAGCTTACATACGGTAACTTATAAAATCCGGCAACAAAAAATACAAGTAAAAACTGTAAAGCACTGTAGTAATTAAAAGTAAATATATATATATAAATGAAGCTTAAAACCTTAACTATATACATGTCTCAGAGCCTTAAAAGAGGTTAATATAGACCTTACTTAAATACAGAGAGTCATAACAGTACAACTTGCAAAAGCTGTGCTTTTTGAAGACAATTAAAGTATAATAGAAATATTTACAATTATAAATAAAAAATGTCTATACAAAATATCTGGAACTATACAGAATAAAGTCAAATATATACATAAAATTCATATAGTCCAGCAGAAAAATATATACATAATAGAATATGTATATTCACAACAGAAGAATATACACCATATTCAGTAAATATAGATAAATTGAACACAAAATACAATGCTAACAAGCGTACGCGCTATATCGCAAGCATATAGAGTAAAGATACTTTAAAGTATCTTTACTCTATGATCGCAAGAGTCAAGTAAGAATATAAAGTGATATTAAATCACAAATAAAAGAATAAACATGTTCAGTATTTACACAAACAGTTACTGTAATCACATGAATATGTACATCAAATACAAACATATATACCTAAAACAATCACAAATATATATATATGTAGGTACACAGATGCGATTATATACTGTTGCTAATAGCAAAGTATTATGTTCAATTATATGTACAAAGTGTTTTCCCAGCATAGACTATATAGGTTATTAATATGAGTATATAATGGATGCATAGGGCATATATGTGCATATGTGACTAAATTTCCGAGAGTAGCGGACAACTCCGTGGATTCACAAAGAAATAATGTAATCGGAAGAAACAAATCTAAACACTCAAATTAACTATACTATGAAAAATAACCCCACTAAACTAAAATAGACAATAAGAAAACAAACATGCAATGACTAAAAATTGGTTCTAATATAAAAAAAACTAGGAAAATCTAAAATTACAAGTGAAGAAACAAAAACTAAGACAACTAGAGTTACAAATCATATTAATGCGGTATTTAAATGAAATAAAAGGAAAAAAGCGAACCAAAAACAAAGTAAAAACAAAAAACCAGTACTATCAATTATTTCGTATTAGGTTGTTTTATTCTTGGGCAAGTAAGTAATAGGTATGCATTTAGACTTTTTTATTACAATACCGTACTTTTTAAAATAAAACTTTATATTCTAAAACTAATAAATATTTGCTTACTATTAGTATTGTTCATAATCATATACAGCCTGTCCAAAGCCAAAGGCAAAAGTCACCCAATGCCCGATGGTAAATCTCTATAATTTATTGCCATTATTCCAATAAATATATTTTTAATTTATAGTTTAATTGATTAAGTTTAACTTTGAACATGACATAAATTAACATGAAATACATGAACATTACAGACATATGAGATATTATTACAAGTGGTCAAACTGTCCTTTTTCTTGGACTTGAGGACACATTTTTCCATATTGCATGACCTTACCAAATTACAAATTCTATGACAAAGTAGAATTTGGACTGGCCAAAAGTCACCTGACAGTAAATCAATTTAGTAATTTTATTATGTGAGTAGAAATCACTAAGTGATGTTCATTGTTTTAATTATGGTTTAAAGCCTATATTTCTTTAACATTTAGCATTGTATCATATAATATAAACATGAACAACAAGCATCAGCACTCTCAATGCTACAGCAGAGTCTTTGTGATTAAAAAATACAGAAAATATGGTAATGCAAACAGAGTTCATAAAGAAGAATAGTTGAATTTGGTGATGATATAAAGCCACATAGATTCATAGACATAGAAACACTATTTATCATTTATAATAATTATGAACTTGATTCATAAAACTGGAACAATAGCAGATTTACCAAGGTCAGGTAAACAACATAGTGTGAGAACCCACAAAATATCTGATAAGGTTGTTAATGCTATTATCCAAAGTTAAAAAATTGTGTTGTTCATCTGAGCACTGAACTTGACATTTTGAGAATGCAAGAATTCTGAAAGAAAGCCATGGTTATAAAGCATACCACCCAAACTTAGTTCATGACCTTATAGAAGATGATTCAGATAGAAGATTATAAATATGTCAATAATTCATTATACTTGTTGCTTTTCTAATACATCCTATGTACAGAAATGTGTTATTTTTTCTTTTAGTAAAATTTATAAGAATTATTATTTTGTGGGCTTTAGAAACCTTTGGCATTTTATGACTGCCTAATTTTAGTCAGCAGAGACACAGTACCTATGGAATTTAATTTTACCTATGGAAAACCTATGGAATTTTATTCTACTAAAAGCATGAAAATCCTGTATATCTAAACAAAAATGAAAGCGCCAAGAACTGAGAGAAGCATTCAAAAGAAAAGCATTAAAATTATATTCATGATATTAAATACAGCCATTAAAGTAATTAATATAAACATGGCACCAAAATATAATTATTACAATACTTTCTATTTAAATTATTATCACTGTATTAACATGTTATTAATAAAATAAAGTTTTGTTAAAAAGGAAAACTGTTATATTAAAAAATATAGGCATTTTTCAAAATATAAACTTTGCATCTTAATAAATTTTATATATATAAAGTACTGGAACAAATATTGTAGCATTATAAGTCATACAATTTCAGAAATTTCATGACCACAATTATATTTGATAGTGCTTTTTTGACTTAGCAATAAATCCTTTAAAACATATTGTGCTCTGTACAAATGTATTGGCTATGCTCCCACAGCCATGCATTGCCACAGTTTCCAGATTTTTAATAAAGCACCACTCATGCCTGAAAAGCATGAATAGATATCAATATCAATTACAATGTAGGCCGATTTAAATTTATATGGAACATTTATCAGGGATACATTTTATGGACATTTATTGAGTTATTAGGATGCTGTATTAAAGACATGATGGAGGGGGTGTTGATACTCTAATAGTTAAGTAACTGGAGGCCAATAATTCAGCTTAGTTTCAATTTTTTTTATTTTTGCTGGGTAAATAATGAAAAAGAATAATTATTTTACTTTGCCACTAAAATATCAATTAAGTCTATATATGTTTTAAAATCATTTTTGGTTCTGATTAGGGTATTCTTTCATTATATGTGACCAGATTTCATGAAAATGACCACATATTTCAGGTCATTTATAACAAAAGTAGGTCATGTATATATAATGAAATTTAACGCATTTATTATTTTAACTACTATAACATAGTTTATAATTAATTATGTTGCTGTTATAATTGTGTTATATATACATGGCAATATATATTCAGTTTTGTAATACATGATCATGCTATTGAAGGTCATGTTACATGAAAGTAGCTATATAAATAAATAACTATAGATGAGATGCTTGATAATCATAGTGTGGTAGTAGCTGCAAGCAGCCTCATGTCTTTAGTTATGTATATAGGTTACTTTCTCTCCTACCTTGTTACTTATATATTTTATTATATTTTATTATTTTTACTTTCATAAAAGATGACCCTAATAAAAAAATTTCTTAAGAAATTCACTTATAATGAAATTGAGAGGGTTTTTTTAATACTACTGTTTTTATATTTTACTAATTTTGTTTCATTTAAATTTGCAGCACTTCATCTACTTTTGTCTTCAATGACCTCTATATATATTAATTTACTCGCTGGGTCACTAATAACAAAAAAGAAATAATAATTGTTTAAATAATAGTTTCATTGGAATTAATAATTAGTTTAAATAATAGTTTCATTTTTGATTTTCACATTAAATTAAGCTATACAAATGTAAGTAATTCTAGGTAATTTATAATGGGATTTCAGATGTGACCACAGATTTCAGGTCACTTATTATGAAAGTGGAGCAAATCTTAGGTCACATATAACAAAAGAATGCCCTGATTAGTATCAAAGATTGGGCAATACAGCTTACAGAGCTAAAAAGTGGGAATATAAAATAGAGATCTTTTCAATAAAAGGCTGTTCAATACATTAGTGAGGTTATCTGCGTGTCAAACCCTGAATTATATTCCAATACATTAATATATAATATATAAAGCTTTCACACCTCTACTGACAATGCCTTACTCAACTGCTAGTTAAGTATACAACACTGAAAATATATCTTTGAAGGGTTCAAAACTAACTTTCTGAAGCACTTGGCCTTGAGGCAGTGTTGCCACAAGCTGCAATTATTATTGCACTGCGATTTTCTGGGCATTTCTGCGATTCTGCGATTATTTTAACAATACCTGCGATTATTTAGTT
>JAYRBW010135690.1:0-37774 GCA_036023295.1 Invenusta paracnida
GCCTCTCCTCGAACGCACGAAAGGAGCAATCTGGCTGACGTATGTTTCTATTCAAATGGGAAAGGGAGAAAGACAGACATTTTTATAATATAGATATAATAGACATACATTTATAAAGATAAAATCGGAACATCTTTTTATACACGCTGTATAAATAAATATATTTATATGAGTACTCAATTTAGAACTGAAGTTCTATCCTTATACGATTCTATTATACGCATGATAAATAATTATGCAAACATACATGGTGAATTATTGCATAATAATAAGTGATATATAATAATTTTATACGAATAGTAATAAAGAGTAATAAGAACAGATTTGTTAAAAATATTTACACATTGATTTCATCTTATAATTGATAAAATAAAAATAGTTATCTATTCTTTATATCTTTATTGCTTTTATAGTAGATCATAACTATATAAACGAGTATTATACTAAAAAAATACATAAAATGAATACAAAATATTTATTTCTCACCGACGAAGTACACCTCCAGTGAGAGCGTTTGGAAGCCCCCTATTCTTTCGCACCGTTCCGAAGCAGGTCGTTTCCCGACGAAGTAAATAGAGCTGCAAACGCACACTGTTGAAGTAGTTGTCCACAATGACGTTGTAGCCGAGATCGAGAAGGCCTACTCGATTCATCAAATGGACGACAATCCGCTCGCTGGCGCTGAAGTGACCTGTGTTGGGAATGTCGACTGCCCACTCGTCCGAGCTCAATCTCCCCCGTAAAACTCAAAATCGACCATGTAGCCCTCTACGCTACACAAAGAAAAGATTTTCAGTCCGAACCGAGCTCGTTTTGTTGGAATATACTGCCGATACGGCGAACGACCACGATATTTGACAAGAGATTCGTCAACAATAAGGTCTCTGAAAAGAGAATATAAATATTCAATAAAGAAAGGCTCAATTATATATAATAATACTTATAATTGTAATAAACATAATATACATAGTAATATAATAAATGTATTTTTTACAATTCGTATATTATACCTTATATACGTTCTATTATTGTGTTGTATAAATATATATAATAATAATATTCGTATAACATATTGTTTTACATTATTTACAACGATTCAACTCAATGGAATTATGAGAATAAAGCAATATACGCACGCCTAGAGCACAATATTTTGTATAATATTCTATTACTACATCACGTGTTTATTTATTTAGTAAAAAGAATTATTGAAGTTAGAAAATAAAATGAAAATATTCATACTTACTCAGCAGGGCAAAACGTTCTCCGAAGGTTGTTTCTCAACAGAACAAAGAAGGGGTGTAAGTGACTTCTTCTATCATTCCTGATGATGTCTTCTCTTGCGCAAAAACGGAGGTTCCGGAGAATCGCTAAGAATCTGTCACGAGACATGATACCAGGTCGACAGAAAAGATCAGAAGCATGTAGTACAGATCGCGACCAGTACAGCGTCATGTCGGGCTTGTACGAGATGCCCATGTACAAAACGAGGGCGAACCACCTCTGTAGTTCTGGTATATCGACCTCTCTCTAATGTACCATATGCCCCTGGTTGATCTCCAGTGTCCCCTGCTCATTCGTACAGTCTACTATGAACTGCCAGATGTTATCCGGGAGAAGCAAGTTCATGAAATCTCTCTCGTTTCTTAGATCTTCAATATTTATATTTGGAGCAAGACCTGCAGCCCCTAAGAATTCGGGAATTGGATTCGGCCGAAAATCTTCTCCCTCCTGAACCTCTTCCCAGATGTTCACATGAGACGATGCTGATGACGACGACATTACTCACAAATACTGACAAAATTGTTGGCTAATAACGGGTATATATATGTACCGAGATAAAATAAATCGAAAAGTTCGATATTACCTTTATTGAGAAATTTTTGACCAATCATAGCAAAGCTCAGAAAGTGAAAGGTGAAATTATTTTGACGTCATAAAACTAAGTAGCCAGTCAAAAAAAAATCCCGTTTTGTGCTACGGCCTTATAAGTTTTATGCTTCTCACTCCCTACGGGTGTTCTAACCCTCATTTCCTATTGCTCACGTTATTTTTACGCCATTTAACGCTATAGAACAAAAATTATAGCCATGTATCCACAGTGGATACACCCGGTTTCCGCACTCAAACTTATCATGTATCCACAGTGGATACACCCGGGTTTAAAGGGTTAAACAAGAGTAAAATAAAGACTTGATAGTTGCTTAAATTGGTTAGTCTCTGTTGTATTTATTAAAATTAAATATACGATTTAATATGTTTCTAGTTTCCTGTAATTATATTTCAGGTAAAATTGAATAACTTGAAATAGTCATTCAGTGCAGAACATATATAAGATTACAATCGTGTTAAAACGTAAATTTATATACATGAACTGTTTCTTAAATACACAAAAACATTCTCACTAAAACGCGCGCCCAATATAGTAAAGGCTTGAAATTCGGAACCACATTCCAAAGAAACCTTTTCATATCATTGAAAATATTGAGTATACACAAGTGTGCAAATGTTCTGCCAAGTCAGGTATTCTCAGAGTTGCACACCCCCCTAGATCGAGTAAATACTGGCAGAGTTAGAGAGTGATCTCCTTTTCATGACACAAACAAAAGACACGCAACTGCCTTTGAATGTAAATGGCACATCTAAATGCCACATGTAAATGGCACAAGTATGAGGATCCAAATTTCAAGTCTGCACACTTCATATGCGCGTGTTTTAGTGAGAATATTTTAGTGTATTTAAGAAAATATTCAAATTGGTATTTACGCTTTAATACAATTGTAATATTTAATATTCTGTACTGAATTATAGTTTAAAGTAATATAAAGTTACCAGGAATATTTTTATAAACTTACAAATGCATTATAAACGCTTACATTCGCAATTATTTTCTCTATATAGATATATCAAAACATTACATATACAGACAATATTTATATATGTATATATCGAGATATTGTTAATAATAAATTAAATTGACATTCTATCTTTAAGCAAAACAGTCAATTATATCACTCGTATCAGAAACAGAAATACCTACCACAATTTGGATTTCAACAATATTCCCTCCACAATTTCTTCCTTCTTGTTGTTATATTCTTATTCTTATTATTTTGATAATAACTGATTTAATATTTTATTTCTAAGGTTAAGAAATATAACACCAACATTTGCGTTGCTACGCGCCGATTTATAGGCTACGATACCGCTAGCGACGCGTCTCCGGAAATTGGAGCAGAGTATGGAAAGTCAGGGAATACTTTAATTGACTTTGTGAGGCCCCCATTTAGCAGCTTGTCTAAGTATGTCTCACAAATATTTGAATAGTTAGAGTTCGTGTTAAGATTGTTATACTGGAAATACATAAATTATTTTGTGTTAATTATATGACCGTAATTGGATATTGAAATACATACCTATGTATACCTACATACATATGTCCTACAATCCTGTATAATCTCACAAAACAAATTAATTAATTTGTCCCTCAAGTAAAATTATATGATTCCATAAAAAGCTGAACAACCTAACTTTGTTCAAATGGTTGTTACTCAAAGACTACTGGCGCGACCACTCCCATCTTTTAACATAATGTTCCTCTTGCTACTGCGGTTAAAAAATAAAAAAAACTGAGCGATTGGAGCTTAAAATATATTATTAGGTTAAATGGGCAAAAATTATGTCCA
Source organism: Invenusta paracnida (assembly GCA_036023295.1). Lineage (NCBI taxonomy): Eukaryota > Metazoa > Platyhelminthes > Proseriata > Coelogynoporidae > Invenusta > Invenusta paracnida. The sequence goes on from JAYRBW010135690.1 coordinate 3,687, forward strand.
AAAAGTGACGAAATGGTGAAAATGAGACGGTATTTTGTTTTGAAAGCTGTTTTGTTCAAAAAGTATTAAACTGACGAAGCCCATATTGAAAGACTCAATTCAAGAAGCGTGATTTATTATAAGAAACATTAAAGCAATGGCAACGAACATTTCAAATTTAATAAAAATTAACTTTGGAACAGTTAATATGAATAAATATCCATTTCACGTTAATGCCTCAATTTTTAGTTGTTGTTTATATATAAAAATAAAATCGCATTCCCATTGGCTAATAATTTTCGAGTGGGATTTTACACAGAACGTTTATAATTTTCCAATCTAGTTAGATTACTTTTATTACTTGCTTTTCTATTGGTTCACGCATGTGAAGTAATCGAAATGTATCATGAACAAGAACTGTTATTATGTTATGATGTACCCAAATATTAGACAATAGCGTCCAATGCAGATATCAATTTCAAAGAAAATCAATATTATGGCTCAGGAAATAAAAGATACAACGTATAAATATTCAAACTTCAATTTTTGGGTGTAGAACTTAAATTGTAAGAGAAGGTTCTCCAATGCTAACTTTTCGGAATAATGAATAAATATAAAACAAGGTTGCAGAAACGAATGCGTTCTTCAGATAAGTTCTTCAGGGACAATTTAGTTTTTGCGGCTTTGTAAGATGTGAAGCCTTCAGATGCCAATACTCGACGAACTGTTTGTGGCTTTGTAAGATGTGAAGCCTTCAGATGCAAATACTTGACGAACTGTTTGTGACTTTGTCGCCTTTTTGTGTGTGCAGAATTCTTAAATAATGGCACCAGAAGATAGAATGAGATTGTTTGAGACGATGCTTCGAATTCTAGCTTTGTGTCTTAGCGAAACGAATATAATCTACCAGAGTGAGTTCGGTATTTAAAATAATCTTTTTTTTGGTGACGTTATGCGAAATGTTGAAATTGTAAACATTATTTATTCTAAGCTAGTTTTAAAATACACAGATAATATAGGTTATAAAGATATATTTTAGTCTTATTTACAAGGGGATAAAAAACGAACCCTTTTTATAAAAGGAATATATTAGTTCATACAGATTTATTGAATAACTGCTGCACAGCGTGCAAATTGCATCTGACTTGATACATAATTTTAACTATTTCTATCACATCTACCCAAACATACATAAATACCTATGTAGTCGAATAATTAATTCAATCAATAAAATCTAACATATTTCAACTGCATTCTTTTTATAAAAGGGGTTAGTTTTTTCGGATCACCCTGTACTACGACCGAAATACGAAATATTACTATTTAAGAATTTACTTTATACATAAGAAAATACAATATATTGATCGAAATTTATTAATTTTAAATGAGAATATTAGCAACCTGTCGAAATAGGTTAATATATAGAAATTTAATTTGCTACATAATATAACCCTACATACAATTACAAAAGCACACCTCCATCAACTTATTAATAGTTTTGCACAAAGTTATATTGTACTCCACACAAACTGAATCGCACGGCGACAACTTACAAAGACTTTGAAAAATAAAGAAATCAAGTTTTTGATATGTTTTTGCTGCTGTTAGCTCTGCCATTCGGGCTTTACTCATGGTCCCCTGTTCATGTAAGTTGTCGCCGTGCGATTCAGTTTGTGTTGAGTACAATATAACTTTGTGCAAAACTATTAATAAGTTGATGGAGGTGTGCTTTTATTATTGTATGTAGGGTTATATTATGTAATAAGTTAAATTTCTATATATTTCGACAGGTTGCAAATATTCTCATTTAAAAATAATAAATTTCGATCAATATATTGTATTTGCTTATGTATAAAGTAAATTCTTAAATAGTAATATTTCGTATTTCGGTCGTATTACAGGGTGATCCGAAAAAACTAACCCCTTTTATAAAAAGAATGCAGTTGAAATATATTAAATTTTATTAATTCAATTAATTACTCAACTACAAAGGTATAAATTTATGTATGCATGGGTAGATGTGATAGAAATAGTTAACATTATGTATCAAGTCAGATGACATTTGTACGCTGTGCAGCAGTTATTCAATAAATCTGTATGAATTAATATATTTCTTATATAAAAAGGGTTCGTTTTTTATCATCCTGTAAATAATACTAAAATATCTCTTTATAACAGCTATATTACCTGTTTATTTTGAAACTAGCTTAGAATAAATAATGTTTACAATTTCAACATTTCGCAATATCAAGCGGTTGACCTTTCTTCGAAGACTGAACGGTTTCGGGAGGTTTATCGGGCGCTCCTCTCCCACCGCGTCCACCATCACTCGATTCACGATCGTGGATGCCGTTGAGAACAAATTCTCAGGTTTCTTACCTCTCGCTCGAGCCTATGGGTGGCATGGAGGGGATGTGGAAAATAGTAACATGCAAATAATTATACTTGTCGTAAAGCCTATAAATTTATTAATATCAATTTTATGTTTTTTTATATTTGTAGTATTTATAAATCAATAACAGCCTATTAATATGTTTCCATTTCTCATATAACCTTTCATATGTTTCACCTTAGCCATTATCTGACTTCCCAGCAGTAGTCCCGCCTTCGGAGCCTGATTACGCTCGTGTTGCCCCGCCCGAAGTTCTATAGGAATTTTTTTGTTTGTGTGTTTAGTAAACACATTTCTGCCTTGTGTTTTTCTTCTTCATTCCTCATCTACATCTGCACAAATTCTGATTTCATTTTGGCTGTCACCATTTTTATTTTGTTTATCTCTACATTCAAATGCCATGCCTCATTCACATCCTCTAAAATATATGTCAAAAATTAATGATTTTAATAATTTTTGAAATGTAAGAATTTCTGAGTTTTGTATTTCTGTTAAGGACAGAAAATTAAAAATTTCATGAGAGAAATTCATGACAATAATAAGTATTTAATTTCTATTGCTTACCACATTATGTGAGACATTAAACTGTACTACATGAAATGTGTAAATCCTGTTTAAAGTGGTTAGTTAATAAAATTAATGCAAATAAATACATTATCTTCTTAACTGCAGCAGAAAATAAAATCATAAATGGGAGAATTAAATATTAGTTTATATTATAGTCAGACATTATAGGTAGTAGCTATATAAGAATGGAACTTCCTGCCTAATAAGACAACAAATTTTATTATAATGGAATTTTATAATTGAAATAATTAAAAATAATTTTAAGTATAGGTTTTTACAAAATTCTTAATAAAATTATTCAAATTGTACATTGAAAATAAAGTATACTAACAGTTGAACTTGAACAAAACAGAATTTTGTTTTAATGTATTATTTAATGTAATGATGTAATAAAACTTGGTAATGAATACAAATAAATACAATCCTAACAAGATTTTGACTTTTATTTTATAAAGAAAATTATATTGGTGACAAGGATGTTTATACTCAAATATATTTTTTAAATTTATTAAACATATATATAAAGCCTACTAATTATAACTCTATTTCTAATGGTTCATTAAACTATTCCCACATTGCAGTTTTGATTGTCTAGGTTAAGGTGTATTGTATTATATTGTTCAATGTGAAAAACATAGTTTTGTACATTATAGAACATAATTACTTGGTCACTAAAAGTACATTGATTAATAATTATGTAATTATACATTATAAAAAATCCATATATTTATTGTAACTTTTTGGCCCCCAAGTTTGAAATGCTGTGGCTCCAACCTTCATCCTGGACATTGTCTCCCTCAATTTGACAGCTTGACTGGATTGCATGATCATTCTGTTGTTTGCAGTTTGGTATATTTGCCAATTGTATTTTCTAGCAGACATTGTTAGAGATAGCTCAGATATTCGTTTTGCCAGATATTATGTGTAAATTTTCCTTGTGCTTCATTGCAGGTTACCTCCAGCAATTTCCATTTCAAGACTGAGTGTGCTTCATTGCTTCTTCATAGTTGATGTGAGATGGAAAAAGTGGTTCTCCAAGATATACTGGGGCAATGGAAGGTTTTGGTCTTACAAATAATGCATGATTATTAAAAGGCATGCTTAACTTTGGACATAATAAATAATCAAATTCTTTGAATTATACAATGAAAATAAAATATATTATAAAATATGGACAATTGTGGAGTTCTTGGTTTCAAATTAATATTTTTTGGAAAATAAATAAAACGTAAATAAAACAAAAATAAATGTAATTATAATTTATATGTTGTAATACTATTGTAAAGGATAGTGAGATGCTTGATAATGGTGGTGTGGTTTCAGCTGCCAGCTTTTAGTAGTGTATTGGGGTTACTTGTTAATTACATTTTTTACATTTAACAAGTAACCCCTATTATATTTATGATGATTTGTCATGTTACTAAAATCATATGTTTGTTAACATTTATTTTTTAACATTTAACTGTTTAAATTAAATTAACAAGTAACCCCTATACACTACTAAAAGCTGGTGGCCACAACCACACCACATCTCACTATCCTTTGTGATATATACATTTTTTTTATGAAAAAAAATTAATTTGCAGCCAAGAACTTTACAATTGCCAGAATATTTACCATATGGCATATATGAATGGCATGCTGTTGATACAACAAGTTCGACCACATATAAACAGAAAGGGAACATCCCAATCCAAGCCAAACACTAAGTCTAAACTGTGAAGGTAAGGACCATATATATGTCTAAATAGCTCAAGGGTCTTGGAAGTTGTCCAAGTTCCTTCACTTTTAAAGAAATAGGTCTTTTGGCAGAAAAAGTCAACAAATCACAAATAAAGGCAAAGCAATTTATTTACCATAAAATTTAGTGTAAACTAGGCACAAAACAAAATACCAAGGAGAAAGGGTGTGGGGTGGTTGTGGGGTCTGTTTTGAGTACAAGATATCTATGGTTATATACAACAAAATTTGGCCTGTTGTCCAATCAGAAGACAATGTCTGCACCTCTTCTGACAGACATTGGCATCTGACACTCATCCATTGCGGAAATTTTTGAGCTGGGAGAGTAAGAGGTAGCTCCGCCAATCAGGTTGTGTTGACAGATCTGACAGTTATTCTGTTCTGACAGTTGCATCTGCAGATAGGAAGCACTATTTAACCCATTATGTTACAGTTTAATAAAGTATATTTATAAATATTGAAATCAATTACCTCCATCAGAACTCACTTCATAACTGAAAAAAATATAACAATACAGGGAAGGGACATTAAAAAATATAAAAATGTTTATAAGTAAATATCATATAAAACACTGAAATAAACATATCATATGTAAGCATAATTAATTTTAAATGTTGAGTTTTAATAAAACTTATTTATTTTAAAATATTTAACTAAAAAATTATTTCCTATTAATGACATTCTTTTCAAAATAATAACACAAAATTAACAATAAATTTTAAAAGTTCGCTTAATTTAATGAAAACAATTATTATCTCTACATAAATACATTTAATTAAAGGAACATAAACCCGCATAGTTTTAGAACACAGACTGAATAATCAATTCAGATGTCAAATAATGAAGCTTTTGCAAAGTTTCAAAACTCTACTCCACAAGGAAATTTGAAAATTATAGGGGTGGCCGAATTTCTCAACCCCATAGAGTAATAATACCAACGTGAGAATTCCCTCGGTTAAAAAAGCATAAATGTGTTTGTTTGAATATTTTATTTTCGCAATTTTATATTCCCACCAATGCGATGATAATTTACGTTCTAAAAAGTATAAAAGATAGAATTTCAAACTGGCATGTGCACATGATATAAAGTACTAGCATGAAAAACAAATATATAGAAATATGCGCCTGAATTAGAGCTACAATAATATGTAAATCATAAGAGTATAGCTTGAATTAGAAAAAAAAATTTTGATAGCGGCAAATAACTTATAGTTTTGCCCACTTTTAAGCCGTAGGAATACGAAATAAAGTGCCCGTACAATATAGACTATGCATACCAAATAATGTAGGTAAACCCAGTTATTTGTTGCTATCGAAATTTTTTTTTTTTATTTAAACTATACTTCTATAAATTACATATTATTGTAGTTGACATTCTGACGCACATTTTGATATTTTTGATGCAGTTTCAAAATGGTGGATTTTCCGCTTGAATGAAAAGAGTGAGCCTTCTTTACAATCCTATATTTTTTTGTAATTATAGTGTGGACCAAACAGTTATTGTTTTATATGGTGTTATTATTACTATACTTCATAGCACGTGTTATTAAATATAACTATTTTCGTTTTGATTGAATGACTTATTTAAATGTTATTGAAAATGGATTTTTATTTATAATATATACTATACTAACACTTTTTATGGGAATAAAGTAATATGATACCTTAAATCAGGGAGGCAATTTTTTAAAGCATTTTTAAAAATAAATTCGAAATCTACATGGTCGAATTACCTTGTCTGTAAAGTTTGATAGATATATACATTCAAATGCGCTAAGTGAACTCTCTTGGTATTATTAGTCTATGATTGTAAGTATTCAAATAACCATCTTATATTGATATATTATCGTGATAATATAGATACATTGAAAAAAACTATGCTCCTTCATTGGAAAAGCACATATTTGCTATACTCGAATATATATTAAAGCGAATAGATATCTTCGTATAGGAAAGTAATACTTTTTCAATTCCAGGAAAATAGTCATTTTCTGCAGAATCGACTGCCTTATCATTAATATTTTATAATATATACATTTATGAACTATCTAGTCGTATTTTTATGAATGTAATTTATATCACAACAAAAACGACAGTGCCACAAAAATAAAAATCCTGAAGCATGCTAAATACAAAATGTTAAAATAATATTTAGACGCGTGTACTTCAGCCATTGATGAAATTGATATTAAAATATGTCAATAATTATAATGCTACCTATTAAAAATACATGACAAATTATTTCACTATAAGTTATTAAGTGCAATATATTTACTAATTAGTTTTTAAAAAACATTTAATACATTCATGTGAGTTTCTTTGCTTCTATCAAAATATTACATAGCCAAGAAATTGTGTTGAACTTTTGAAAACTTATAAGTTTGTCAAAATTATATTTATGATCTACACTTTATATTTTTTTATTGGCAAACATTTAAACATATACTATATATACTATATATGTAGATAGGGTCTGGCGTATTTCAATCATAAATAACTGTGCTTCATTTCTTAACATTATTTCAACGGCTTTAGCGAAGTTGTTGTTTTTCTTTTGATTACAGTTTGTTTTGTTCATTTATTTTGCAAAACAATTGATAGCTAATAAGTCAACTTTTAAGAAGAATATATCTCAGTCTAGAATCATAAAACAATCTCTTTAAAAAATGTTTTGTCGTTATATTTGTTTCAATATTAATTTCACATTACGATTTTCATGTAGTCATTTCAAAAATGTTGTTAGGATTTGTTAGATTTTTTAAGATTTTCACTTTAAAATCCTTAATTGCAGGTAACATTTTTTTAACTTAATACACAATTTTCATTATCGATTATTTTATTTTGAAATAAATAATCGTTTTTATATTTCGTGTGTCATTTTTTATTTAACTTATCTTAGCAATTATTATTGTGTCTTTGTTAATTTTCGACTTTAAATTGAGTTACTTTGCACATTCTTGTGTTTTTCAATACTTTTATTTTTCAATATTTGTATTTCATTACTTTCATATTACACGATTACCAATCACAATAATTATTAATACATGATGATCTAAGTATATTTATAACTCTTTTAAAACACACACAGTTTTACATGTTGCCCAGTTTTACTAATAGTTGCTACAGTATATTAATGCTACATTTATGTATTTTTTTCTAAACGCGCGTAATATTTGTCTACAAGACTCTTACAAATTCTTTACGGTATCCAGCTCGACCACTATTATACATGTTGTCTGGCTCTCGTGGGCTAATTATGTATTTGTTTGTGCTGATCTTAATTCTGTGTTATTTCTAAACTTGTTAATTGTTGTCCATAAAATATATTATTATTATTTCTTTACTACGTAAGAATTCTCTTATAATCTTCGGATTTATACAAAATTGAAAATATTCATAAATACTTTTTTATTTCTTTGTGATATGCAGTTTTGTATCTACATATTTATTAATAATATATTTTTAAACAAACAAATTAACGAATATCCGAATACCAAGTGATAATTATTTCTTTTCCAGATTAATCTTTGAACTTTAAACATTATAATTTAATCAGGGGATAGATAGTAATATAAATAATTGTCTGTAAATAAAGCTACAAATATTATAATAAAAATATTATATTTAATTATATTGACAAATGTGTGATGCCTTCTAACTTTGCTAAAAGTGACATTGTGTTTATTCTTTTATAATTTATATTCTTCATAAAATTAGATAATTTATAGCTTGCCATTGTTATTTCAATTACAAATCAAGCTTTAAATTGTTACATTATTTTCTCAATATTTTAACTTTGCCATATTTAGTCCTTATTTAAAACTCAGTAATAATATAGCAGTCTATATAGCAATAATATATAATAGCAGTCATGAATGTTTTGTTTATATTTGCAATCAATTTGTAAGTAATCATTCATATGGAGCTATACTGTAATATATATATATATACGACAAAAAAATGTAATAATCTTATTAAGTGTACAATGTAATTAAATTACATGATCATTAGTGCATAAAGAGTGTAAAAGTTTGTAAATATTTGCATGATGCGAATGTTTACTTTTCACAAAACTAAATGAATCAGAAAATACAGAAAACGTCATTTGACACTATAGTCAATCAACAGAATCTGTAATGTTAATGTTCAATTAGGACAATCAGTTATAATATTTGCTATAATATATAAATGGATAAATATCTAATGCAACTGAAGTAGAGAGTACAAGCAAACGTTATGTTTAACTTAAGAAGATAACTCGAATGTCAAAAGTGAGTTTACTTAATCGATGTAATGGAAAGAAGCTGGTATCTATGTACATTCTTTGTCTTGGTGCACCCTGCAGTCCATATAACGTAACAGACTCTGATGACAAGGACAACATAACATATTACCAGTTGCTGGATGAATAACTGACCCTTTAATTCTAATTGTAATGGTATACTAGTTTTTCTCAAAGTCCACAATGCATTATTGTATTTATCATTGAGTATAGCGGGAAATAGAGTCATATTTTGTTTGATTTTATTCCAGGAAGTTGGATGTAAAACATCCATATTCCCATGAATTCGGGAATAATAACAGGAGAGATTAAATGTATGGTCACACTGCCTGTGGTGACTATTCTTTTCCACTCGGCAGATATTGCCTGAGGATACGTAAAATGAGTAAACAAATGGCCATCCGGTTGAGCAGTCAAAGCGGTTCCATGGTTTCATAACCAGAAACTTTTGGACCCTCGACCCCCGACCCCTGCAATTTAAAATGGAAAAGTTATAATTTCTTAAAGGTATAGTGTAACATCTTTAATAATAGACACAAATATCACATCAGGAACATCACAAAAATTATTAAAGCGAAAATCGAATTTAAAGAATGCGTAGAATTTTTATCATAATGATTCTAGAACGTTTAGTTGAAATGTAACAAATTAAATTATTTTTAAATTAGGTATACAGTTTGTGTATTATATATAATAATTGTTATACATTTGCAGTATACTCGGCTGCAGTCGTTGGTTGGACAGTATAGACAACAATTTTATATAATATCAATGTCTTCACTCACTTCTGGAAAATGTCTTATAGTCCAATGATCTTTCCTCTGAAATGGTATATGTGTGAAATAATTGAATTAAATTTGGATGTAAAATTTCAAAAAGATATATTCAATGCACAAAAAAAGGAGAATTTAAACTTCAAAAGCACTAATTAATTATTTATGTACATTAATTATACATTATTAAATTATATTTCTAAAAATTATTGGACTACACTTTTTCATTAATATATAATACTTTTTAGAGCATAAATATATATGCCTTACCGTATAATAACACACGATATTAATTAAATATTTATTTCAAATTTCAACATTTACATAATTTGTTTAAGTCGATAACGAATATTTATTTACACGTTTTGCAATATATATTTTAAAAGTGTATATATTATACATATACATGTAGTAACAGAATAAGTCATAATAAGTAGGTAATCACTATAGTTGTATATAATATATCATAAATATTTATAACTAAGTTATCCTTATAATAGAGTAAAGTGCACACACTGTTTGCCGGGATATATATATAAATCTTAATTCATTTGTCGTCACTAGGAAGCTAAACAATCGAAAATAAGCACAATACTGTGTTGTGCAGATCAACTTGTAAAAGTCAATAGTATGTACCGGCGTTCGAACTTACTACTTTCGGGTGTGAAGGCAGGACTTACACACTTAGCTACCACTTTTCTTTAAAATTATCTCTAAGATTGAATTCTTAATACTGCTAAGTATGTTACACATACGTTGAGTTTTCGTCCCTTTCAACATGACATAATAGTTTTTATCAATTATATATATATATATACAGGTGGCTTATACAACTAGTATAGGTAATAAATTGATTAGTGGGTAACCCACCTACATACATATATGTATTTTACATTTATTTAATAATCTTAGATACAACATTTATAATATTTTAAAATAGAAAATAAATGAGCAACTAAATAAAGAAATTTATTTTAAATATCTCCAAAATACTCCAAGCGCTTCTGCAGCGCAAAAATAAAAGATTTTATTTCATAAATAAATGTGTAACTTATTAGAAAACAATTTAGTTATTATTTTCAAAGGGATAATATAAGTTTTAAAAAATTGACTGTTTTGTATATTTATTTATCGAACATATCAAAAGTTATAGTTTTAAATATGAACTTGTTATTCTTTATCCAATTGTTCATAAACATTTTTTTTAAGTTAAAAAAATTAACGATTTAAAAACGACACTCGTAAAATAAAAATGTGTATAAACATTTTATTGTAAAGATATTTAAAATGGTGTTGAGTTATTTGTTAAAATACATTTATATTTTATTGTAAATTTCCACACCATATTGATTGAATTAAAATGTATATATCATTTTATTCAATCAATATGATGTGGCTCTGAAAGAAGACGTTTTTACGTTTTCAAGAAAATATATATTTGATAAATTAAAAAAATACCTACCTGGATTAACATACACAAAATTGTTATCATTTGTTTTATCCTCATTATTATCAACTAGTAGAGTATACCACTATTATTATTTTATGAAACTCTAAAGTCAGGCTGAGGTTTAGACACGAGTATTTAGAGTAGTTAGAAAGTTAGTGGCAAGTTTCCTAAATTGCGTTGGCTTGGCAACGGGCTCTGCTGTATGCTTGTATTCTCGCCAAAATATATGCATATGCAGCTTGTCAACTTTGTGCAAGCTTTGCATCGTCTGTTTATAATATGGATGCTCCGTCTATGGGTATACTGGGTGGTAAGTGGTTGCTTTGAAACCATGTTAGCGTATGTTCAATTACATCATGTTATGTAACATTTTATGATGTAATGTATTTGGCAATTGTCAATTATCTTTTGCTCGATATCATTCTAATTACATCCTCTGTAAGCGTGCATGACCTTGTAACTGAATTTTGCTCTTTTTGATTAAATTATCCATAACGTGATGTAATTTTGTCCCCATGACTTCGGTATAATGTTTACATGTTAGTGTCTTGATGCTAACTATATTTAAAATTAGTATTACGTGCTTTACCTATGTAAATATATACGTGTGGCCTATTCCTACCTTCTTCTAATTAGAATTTGTTCTGCTATGTTCGAACCTATATTTGGTTGCTATGCGTTACGCTATGCCCATCATAATACATGTATATTGCCATATTTCACTTATTGGTGCTGTGGAACACAACTGTTGCTGTGTTAGTAATTGCAATTGCTTTTTTCGTTATCACATCTCAGCTGTGCATGTCCATAATTTATCATCTATTTATTTATTATACCGATTCGTGTAGTTACCAATGCTTCCTTTATTTTGGTTGCTGGGTTGATCTAACTTGTTATACTTAATTTTATATTAATTTTTAAACTTTATTTTTTCTTCTAATTCGTGTATAATTTTTTTTATGCTCTTATAATATTTAATTTTTTAAAACGGCCAGAATTTGTTTCGTGTTATTTTTTTCATAATCATTTCTATAAGTGTTTTGACACTCTCAGCGATTTTTTATTTTTGTTTTTTATTTCCATCAGATTTTATTTTATTTTTAGGCCAAAGTTTAGACTATCTCGCAACTTATATAAATTGCTCCACTAAAACATGCTTACAATCAGATAAGATATTTGCAATGAAAGTTTCTGAAATGAAAATGATTTTCTTATTCAACTGATCGTTATATAGTTGAATTTCAGACACAAGCTCGACAACTAACAGGCAAGGAAATACATCATAATCGATTCTTATTTCTAAAATATATATGTTTTGAAAGGGGAAACGATAGAATAAAAATTGATAAATTCGATAAAATAATATTGCCTTAATCTTTGTGATCACTTTTCAATATCAGTTTGTATTAATTAAACAGTATAAGATGCACAAACTATATCAAAATGTAATGTACATAGGTATTAATTTCCCATTTATATTGCCCATATTTATAGTCAAAACAGAGTGTATAAATGTGAAAAATATATTAATATAAAAAAAGTTTAAAAATATTCGCCACGACAATTCTAATATAATCATTTAATAATAGTTTTTTGAATAAGTCAATATTTCGATTGATCACTGGAAAAGTTAAGAATTAATTACAGAGATACAATAATTTATTGTGTACAATTTAAAATAAATAATTGTGTATCCTTAATTGTTTCGACTTAAAATAAGTGGTTTTGTTTTTCATTATAAATTTAATTATGGTTTGGTTTATAAATTTGAGATTTTTTAATGCCGGTCTACCCAATTTAGTACAATTATTTACATAATTTTTTATACTCTAAATCACATTCAACAAATTATATTACTTAGAAACAATGCTAAGTATATAATTAGGTTTAAACAATATAAATAAATGTATGCGTTAAGCCAATAGCGTTTAAAGAAAATCACTCGTGTTTTAATTATAAATGGGAAGATAAACATTTATATCATATTAATTATAAGAACCTATTAAATATTCACTATTCGTTGAAAAAAGTCCTGAACAGATATAAAAATAAGAATTCAACACACATTTTCAAATCACTTTTAATGAAAAATTATTATTTTTTTAATTATTTGCCTTTGTACTTATTTCAAACATTTATTAAAAACGTGCAAGTTAAATGTATATTTAAAATTAAATTATAAACATTTGTAAAACATATCCAAGGAAATTTAGCTTTACTCAGTTATTTAAAATTCTATTTAAATATCTCAATAATAAATATTTAGTAATGCATCAGAAGTTTAAATTAAAGTAAAAAGCGATCCCTACCTCCATCACAACTTCTTCTTTGAGACAGTATAACGTGAGGAATGTTGCCAACTGCTTTCCCAATCATCATTTTGTTCTCCATCATCTTCTTATCAAATTCACGCTTCAGATTCTGTTTGAGTAATTCAAATCTTCGAGTAAACTGCTCAAATGAGTCAACAGGAGGTTACGAATTATGACTGTAGATTGCGAACTTTCGCTTGAACGAATACTTACGACAAACAAAAGACGAGAGTATATTCGAGAACTTGACCAAGGACAATTGGCGAGACTGATGGACTTGGGGATAATCTTCTTGCTTTCAACGGTCCATTCAATCTCACGTGTTGTCTTCTTATCTGAGTTCTCGCAGCTGATCGTCAATTGTTTTTGACTCTCTGAGCCAGTTTTTCGATCGCAATTCAACCGTTTGAGCTGGTCCACCAAAACCGAACCATCCTAAAAGCCTACACCTGTAAATCGTGTGAGATAGCTGCCTGTTATTATTCCAGTTTTTCCACCGCATCCGTATTGACATTTATCACCGTTTTATTATTGATAATGTAATTCGGAAAAGTCAACCAATAGCTCCTGTTAAAACATCCGGTTCAAGGTCTTTTAGGAAAATGTCAAGACGGTATTTTGAGAGCGTCCGCAGAGCTTCATCCAGTGATACTAAACTAAACTGTTTCACATCAACCTGCTGAACAAACTCATTGATGAAGGATTCCATGAACTGATGCTCACCAATCTTGTAATCTTCATCAATATTCAAACTCGAGTTGAGCTCAGATGCCAATGCATTATTTTGTTTTCTTGTAAGGATGGATTACCCAGGTCCAAAAAAGTTTATCAGTGAGTTGGAGCTGGTTGCGAACATCACCCAATATTGCCTGCACTTGCTTTCCCCGAGAAGCGAGACAACAGATTAACTGGACATCTTCGTCTGGATTATCCTTCATACTCGCAAGCAAGTTGTCGTCCACAAGTTGACGTTCTTTGGTTTCTTTCGGTGCGTGAATATCGAGTCTCAGAGGATAAGATCTGAACTGGGAGACACCACCCTTGATAATGCATTCTTTCTCGGCGTCGTAGAGTTTTATGTGACACTACAACTCGGACGGTACAAGATGGACAATCTGATAGTTGCACCTATCAAATTGTTCATCTTGTACTGTAATGTTGTATGTCATATTGGCCGTTTGCACTAATTTATTTCACAATAGTGTATTCGGACTTCTTTGGATGAAAGAGGCGCTTATTTGAGTCGGAAGTGTCGTAACCATCAACATGAAGAAGTTTGGGATGTCCAAGACTGACCCAGACAAGTTTACTGTAGGTAATCAAACTTGGTATTTTATCGCTAGCGAATGACGTAAAGGCTTCAATTTGAGCATCACCATTATCTGTTCTCAGAGCTCGAGTTAACTTATATCGGGAAGATCAAAAGCGATGTTGTCAACAACCTTGTTTGTTATCAGCAGCGTTAACTCAGAGCTTATAGTGATAAATAAATGCAATTAAAACTACAATGAAACAAAATAGAAGTTTGCGTCGTAAGTGATGAGACATTTTAATTCATATATATATAGTCTTGGTAGTGATTCCATTCAACAATTTTTCGCTTGTAAACTAAGATTCTAAATGTTTTTCTCGTTTCATCATGCACTGTGACAGGATATGCACGTGGCTTCATGATACATGGAACGTTTCTGTGTTCGACCTGGTCTATAAATATAAATATATGCAGGAATACGTGATAACTGTACACGTAGAGGTTAGAAAAGCATGTATTGGGTAAATAGATTTGAAGGAAAGAAACGATGTACTTGAAAATGCGGTCGGCTAGATTAAACAGATGTGAATGGTTATAGGCACAATCTTTATCGGATTTTGCGTGTCTTACCATCTACTAGTGCAAATAGATATACACTATGGGGAAGAAAAATAGGAAAGACACCTTTAGGCTTGTATATGAAATATGTACTTGAAAATGCGGTTGGCTAGATTAAACAGATGTAAATGGCGATAGACACGGACTGTATGTCATGGGTAACTGCCTGTACTTAAGGGAGTTCTATAGCTTAGATTCTTTCTCAGATTTAAACCCCAGTGACAGGTTCCATGACAGGGAGTGGTGAGGGAACATGTTTTCTGTGGTCTTGTGGGATTGGTGCTACACTCTTATTGGTCTAGCATATGGCGGCCATGTTTGTTTATGTGAGAGTCTGCTTGAGGCAGGGAATTGCCCCGAGGTCTACGGGATAATCTTTATCTTCTATATATATGTATATAATAGGGGGATATTTGTATATCATATTTCTGTCTGGTGCAGACAAATTCTTTCTCCGCGATCTTTGTCATTTATATTTTCTCTGATTGTTAGATGCCTCGGTAAATTTTGTAGTCCTTATAGATTTTATAATATCCCCGATAAATTATTCACTTTATATCTGTGCATTTTGTTGACATATAGTACACTGATAATTTGTATTCAATCTGTTGTATATCCACATACATAGATATAAACAAATATCACTATTAGTGGACTGCCTTCATTGAGAAAATTCTTTACAACATGGCCATTTATATATACTATATATTTTGAATAATACGCCATTTTCCTGGAATTTTATCTGTATATCTTTATAATATAACTAAAACCGTAGAAATTGCAAAACTCTTTCTAATTTCATAATTGTCCCAACAATTCAAATTAGCAACTCTGTTGATTAATGAAAAAATGTGTTCAAATTTGTTAATGTGAACAATTGTATGTCTTTTACAAGTCGAAGAAATTCATTACAAATATTATCAGCGGCTTAATTATACACAGCACAAAATATTTTTGGAAGCTTCATGAACCAATATGTCTTCTTTTGGTTACCGTGTGATTCCCAAAATGTCCACACAGAATATAAAAAAGCAATCTAATAAACGTTCATTTACATTTTGAAGGATGTATCATTTACCCTCATTAGTTCAGGCGCGCGAACTAGGTGGGGGTCACTTAACCTATGATAAAATTATTTCGACGCTCTTGCCGTGGCAACATTATGTGCTTATACAATCTTTGGTTTCGAATGGGAGATTTTGCAACTTAGTGCATGTTGCCTAAATAGTCTTTATAACTTGAAACAAAAATTGTGGGTTGTAAATACCTTTTATTATAAAACCTGAAACCAATCCTTGTATCCAAAGAATGTAGAGCCTACACGACAAGATTCCATTTTTAAATAAGTCAAAATATTGGACTGAAACCTTAATAAAATTTTTTTTTTGAAGTTTCAATTCATTTAACTTTTGCTAATTGATATTTTTATGTTACTGATACTAAGTAAGAGTAGTATTAAACACATAAATTTAAAAATTATAAAGATGAATATTACAACTGGAAAATAATCTTTAATTAGATATTATATATCACTTAAACAAAAAACATTATTGAATCAGTTTTATCAAATTAATCGTATAAACTTTACTTTAGCTTTGAACTTTTAATTCAATCAAGCATCATTAAAAATCGGCAATTCAAACGTATAATTTTTTTTTGTTACTAGCTGAACTATTAAATAGGAATGTGTAGCACTTTTTAGGCATCCTATTTATTAACTGACCGATTAAAAATCATTCACGATATTTGTTTATTATACCATGTATTGATACTTAAATAAGCATTCAGGAAATGATAAATATTAAAAAATACTTGATATCGGAGCTCAACAATAACACGCAAAATCATCAATATATAAAGAAAGAAAATAAAAACACAGCAATTTGAAAAAAGAAGAGCAGATGTTTATTAATAATATTTAACTGACAAAAAGGTGCAATGTCAACGTCAAACATAATCCTTGGGTGGTACAGTTACAAAATAGACTGAAGAATAGGGAATAACGCGTGTTTCTTCTTCGTTCCAGTTATTATCATCATCATTTATACAGAGGGTGAAGTCAAGTACATACAATACATACAACTAGTAAATTAGCCGGAACACTTACACTGAAAAGGGGAGGGGGGCTATGAAGTCTAACAAACTATCCGCTTATGTTAGTATTACGTAAGAAATAGCATTTAATTACGTAGAAACGTGCACACTGCAGCTATAAATTATGTTTACAGTAAGAAATGAAATCATGGAAGCTGGTAGATTTACAGTGAAGACTTATCTCGGATATAATTATCCTAATAACAACCATTACATACTAAAGCTAGCAATAGAGTAGAATTGTGGAGTTCAGGTAGCGGTGGATGAAATAACTAGTGAATTCTTGGTAGAAAACTGCAAACTGTGATGAAGTGGTCATAAAATAAGAGATATATGGAAGACGGTGGTGGACAATGTGACAAAATATGACTGTTGGTGGCCGGTCAATGATAACTCTGGACATATAATATGACAATACACACCGTCAAAAGTAGTATATATAATTAACATAGCTAATGAATTAATAAATACAAAGATACTGCCGTCGTATATCAGTAAGTACATTAAATGATAATAATATGCAATAATAAGTAAAGTACATAATATGTAATAACATACTGAATCTGAAGTGGAAAGTTATCGTGTTTGGAGCGATCAATCGATCGAGAAATCAATAATATTATGAATGTAATTTGTATAAGGACAATGATATTGATTAATAATAATCGACAAATTGATCGGTTTGTGACAATGTAATTGAAGTGAAGCGAAATTAAAAACAACATGAGATCTGTGAATCAACATTATTATCCAGATTACGTTGCAAAATTTATAGTGAATTTGATTGGCAGGCAATGCACATTTAACTCGAAAGAGCCTGTCTGTCGCTTTTATAGAATAGTAGCTATGAAATGCACTGTCGGAGGGGAAAGAAATCCAGATATCATCTTTCAAACCAAATGCAACCTCCTCAAACCTCTCCACCAGTAAGTTAGAGGGAGAGGAGAACAAAGGTCAAAGGTCACGAGAGAGGATAAACGTGGGCGAAGCTTGCTTGAGAAGCGAGTTTGGAAATTAGTGACAATGTGTCAACTGATGGAGAAAAACCATATAAGCGCGGTAATGTTGAAACAATGCAGTCAGAAATAAACGTTCAACATAATATCAAAGGAATTGGCAGGGCTGAAAGCTATTTTTCTTAAGCAGCATTTTTTATATTTCATAAAATACACTTAAATGCAGAATAAAATGTCCAAATAGCCCGGAAGACTGGGTTTCTCTCATCCAGTAAATTAACCAAACTCGCTATACCTTTAAATTACTTCGCCAAACACCGGCTAAAGAGATCCTGCTAGGCTTTGATGGTGTGAATCACTGGTTGCACTGCCAGCCCCGCTACTAGCCGCAACGGTAGATGTAGGGGCCTCTTTTCCAGTGGAAGACGAGGAGGAAGCGACGGGATAGATAACGGCACTCGCGTACTTGGTGGTCCAGTGACGCGCGGTACGATCGTGTTCCTCCCGATTGGTATTGTACTGCTGGGCAATGGAGCCTACAAGAGGATCGGCTGGGTTGCAGTCCGTTAACAGAGAGCAGATGGAGAGGAGCACCTTGCTGATAGTCAGTGCAGGCGACCAGTTGTCCTGAAATAAGGTTATAATGTGTAAAACACTGAGTATATTAGGTGACATCACACTTTGCTTTAATCGAAACATTTGATGTATATTTTGGAACCAGAAGAGAGACTGAAAGTAACTTATTCATAGGACAAGCATTGTACCTCAAACACGTACAACTAGCTTTCGTACTTCCTCTTGTATCTCATCCGCAAGAAAGTACAGGTTAGAAATGACGCCTTAGTTAAAGTACAGGGAAGGTCAAGTCCCACAGTAAAGGTGTTGTGGCTAAACTCGGTTTCAACTTCGGCACCTAGACTGACATTTGATGACTCGGAGGGTAAGGTGACGGAAATTTGAAATTATAAACGGTTTAGAAATCTATTTCACAATTTCGCTTGAAATATGTTAATTAGTTTCACAGAGTTTATTAAAGCGATTTTATTAGACTGCTGAAAATATCCGCCGATTCAAATAATAATTGCTTCTACCAATCGGAAGTGGTGCTGACAATCCACTGACTATAATCTAGTTAGATAATGTTATGTTATCATGATGGTCTATCTGTCCAAGACTCTCACCTTAATACTTTTAGTAAAATTTGATCTGTTTCCTTTGTTATAATGCAAGCTACCTTGAAGGTAGGGTTTCTAAATTGACAAGGACTCATGGTTGATTCTAATCTTCTTTCTCTCATTAAAGATACCTACAACTACAAATTAGACATCATATCAGACAAACAACTCACCTCAAAGAAAATAAATACATTTTCCTCCTTCACAATCATCACACTAACGAAATATACTTCCCTGGCAACCACACTTCCTCACACAGGTAATAGCTATTCTCCACTCGTCCACTCTCAATGCAAACACAAATTCACATTGATCTCCTAAGTTACTCTTGATTTAGCCTTGTCACCAATTTATAATCTAAAATCTTGGAAACTGGCAGAAAACAAAAGAATCTAGAAAATCTTTGTGAGAGGAGCTGTTTTATTGTTGAACGACGGTAGCAACCAGAGATTGCTAGATCCTGTATATACATATGTGGATCATATATTCTCTGGTGACAACTAGGCTGAAAGGGAAGACTCTTGAGTCCTACCAATTCCTATAAGGTCGTGTCACAAGCTTACCTCAATCAATCAAACTCTAAACCAAACCAAATTTCATCTAAACTAAACGGATTGTGAAGTGATCTATTGTATGAGAATCAGTAGTGTTGTGTAAATGAAAGGTTATGAGTCTCATGATAATTACAATTGACAGATTTAAAAACGACTTAAAGCACTATCCAGCCAGTATTGATCGAAGCTAGTTTTGACTCAACCCGAGGTGAAAATCTACGACTGAGGTTCTTTAAACTAGATCGAAATGAGTCGAGACTTTATAAGAAAAAAACCCTATTGTGTACATGGAAACAAGCGATATTTTAAAAAACTAACTCCGATGACGCATTTTCGACTTTCGACTCTATTAAGTAGTTTTTGTGGACATTAGTCTTGTAAGGCCTTTTGTTTTTACACATATTTTAAGGACCAGAAAGAGAGCTATACATTTATTTAAACGATACTCGTTAAATACTGTTGCATTAATTTCAATTTGATTGGTGTTGCTAATACGATGACCTAGTCTAGAAGTAGGTCAGTCGAGGTTGACGGGGGTCGATCTCTCCCCGCTAATAGTCGGATCAAGTGTTTCGAAACTGAGGGTTTCAACCTCGGGTGACCGACCTGTTTTAAATATATCGATTATTATTCAATGTTTCAAACCTTTCATTTCTTTAACGTTTTTAATAGAATTATATAGCAACTTGCAAAGAACTTTCACATTTCTTTCATAGAATAGTAATATAAATCCCAGAAATGCAAATCTCAAAACACTAGGTGTAGAGGATTATTACGGTGCTCGACCTGGGTGCTTCAAGTAAACCTGTTTACAGAATACTTTTATGAATTATTTTTATAACTCATTTTGGGAGATTTGTAAACTTTCAGGGATCATTTAGGGAACTTTTGAAAATTTAAACGATACCGACCGGCAGAGTTTATAAACAATTCAATTTCGAGTGCGCAAATGAGCGAATTCATAGGATTGTGTCGATATTCATTTAAAAATGTCTGGACAGGTATTGATCCAAATACGGATCAATTCATGAATTCATATTATTTTTCAAATAAATTAATAATCTTTGCAATTAAATATTTTTTATTGCCATATAATGACCCGCAGTTAACTATTTCCAGAGTTTTGTTATTTAAACTAATTTTTTTCGACACATTTTGCTTATACTTAAATTGCTTACATGAAATAATTCATCTCCATAAAAGTTGTATAAGTTCTAAATTAGAGAATGAATTCAAGTGTAACTAGGCTGCATTATTTATTTCTTGACTGTGACATAAAAATGTGTGATACTATTCCACATTAAAATATGATTTGAATTATTTATTGTTCGATTGATTTTTCTTCTACATCCGCAACTGTAGAATTCGTAGGTTATACTATTTAATATAACTTGCGAAATATTTCACCAGCACCACGTCTTTTTTATTAATTTTTCGTATTTTTAAAGCAATTAGTAATGGGTGGCCAATATATCACCGCCATTACTGCAACTATAAGGAAACGAATGATTTATTAAATAACGCTGTTGATCAAAATTTGACACAATATATTTCTGAATTAATTCAAGTTGAATTTACCCAGTTAATAGCAAAGAAATAAATCCATCTCCTGTATAAATTATTATGTTGATTTTAAGCCCGTTGAAAATTTACAGACTTGAATAATAAATTTCTTAAATGCATATTTTTACGTCGATTACGTTAATCAATATTGGCTTTTGTTATATGATTAAATTGCCTAATAACTGATCTCAAAAATTTGTGATTGGATATAAAACTGTTTTAAATTACCTACTAAATAGTGGAAGTCAGAAAAAGAGTTTAGAATATTTTAAAATTACTATAGGGAGCTCAAAATAACTAGCATGTCTGTCGATTACTTCAAAAAGGTTTACAATGACGACCTGAGTATATTTCCTAATATATAAATCGTATAAGCATAAATATAATATATAATATACTTTATAATTCATTGGAGAGTGACTCGCTAATGTGCAGATATTTTCAACAGATAAAATAATTCATTTTTTCAATGGTGAAATAGTGTTTTAAATGATGTTGTTTCAACACTGTTTACAGGGTAGTTTGCAGGAATTTAGCTGGGGGGGGGGGGGTGTTCCAGAACCCCCTCCCCCTTGCACACGCCACTAGTGTACCTGATATGTTTTACTTCAAAACACAATCAAGTATTTATTTTAAAATATATTATATCAATACTTAAGTGTAACAATATTTTTGTATATGAATATTAAATCATAAATTATTGAAGCATTTGAGCTTTAAAAATTAAAATAATTGAATAACATAATTATTATTTTACATGTATAGGTTGTATATAATATGTAGTTTGCAATGTGAATTACTCTGATTGTTTACAATTTTATTTGTATTACGTAGGTGTACAGGTGTACCGTCCTAACATGTATTAATCTGAGACTGCCAGAATACAGAAATAAATAATTTCAGTTAAATTAAACAATTGTGTCTGCATTTGATATGGTCTTATGAAATGCGCGACTTTAAAATTCAAATCTCAGCCATCTCTGTTTGATCTGACGTCGACCCATTTGTCTGTCTCTATTTGATTGGAAAAACAGTTACTTTTAACTAGAATGTCACCACACCCTCAGTTAGTCATTATATGTATAAGTAGAATATAGTTATATGTATATAATTGAAATATTTATAACTTCTATTAATTATCGATTATTATCCGTAGTTGATTTATTTCCCATTTGATTTATATAGGAAGTATTGCGTTTGTATATTTATCCAATTTACTAATACTTTATTCATTACTGTATAAATGTAAATATAAAAAATATATCAATTGTTTTCATTTATATATAAAAATTTTTCTCAAATAAATGCCCTGTTTATATTAGACTTTGATTCAATAAGTAACTTTTAATTATATATAATATTAGTTGCGGTATCGCATACAATAGAGTACCTATATTCTTATAGAGTAATATTATATTGTAATCATATAGTTTGTTATTAATCATTTTTGGCATAATTAATTGGTAGTATAATATGGGCTATACCGGTAAATATGACATTTAATGAGTTGCTCAATAGTTTGGAAGAACAATTGTTTTCAGCCCGGAGAATGGAAGCTGCGCTTGTGGCAATGGAGCGGAGAGAGACATGATACAATTGTTGACAATGGTTAAATGCATATATCAGTTATTTGACATTGTTGTTATAATATATGTTTATAATATGTTTTTATAATAAATTTGTTTAAATGTCAAAGGAAAAACGTCATTTTTTTCGTTATAGCCACTATGTAGAGGGCTAAAAACAAGTAAAATAACTTTATTCGCTTAATTTTTATTTATTGTTGATTTATTATTTCGATTTAATAAAACATGTCGACGAATTTGTTAACTTAAACATTCTTTACATTATACTGTCGAGGTGTTTCAAGGTACTCATTACATATTTCATGTTTATTTTGTATTTAAGCTTGTTTTAATACATGTTTACTTGTAACGTAACTTAATAAACATTTTGTCTTTGTATTTATCTACCTATATGCATCTTGTGATAATCAATTGTTTAAAACAATTTAAAACATGTTAATTGTTGCATGCAAATTTACGATCTTGGCACTACATTATTCGTATTATTACAATTTGAAACA
Organism: Invenusta paracnida; assembly: GCA_036023295.1. Taxonomy (NCBI): domain Eukaryota; kingdom Metazoa; phylum Platyhelminthes; order Proseriata; family Coelogynoporidae; genus Invenusta; species Invenusta paracnida. The sequence continues at coordinate 27,480 of JAYRBW010135690.1, forward strand.
TTTAAACAACAACATGCATCTTTAAATTTTGTGTATTAGATTTTATAGAATGCATATAGAACAAATTATAGTGACTAGTTTGACAGATGTATATTTATCAATTTATGTAAGAGCTTAATGTTTTATTGTTCTCTATAGATTCTTGTTATAGATAGTGTTATAAATACTTATAGACACTTTTTATGATCGTAATTGTATTATAGTGTATATAATCATGTTTTATAGCATAGTTACAATATTAGTAAACTTTTTATGATTGAAATTCTTGCATGTTATCAATATAATGTTACGATCATTAAAAAAGTACGCACATATTGCAAATTGCGCTAATTAAACAAAATTACGTATCTTTGTTATTTTAGTATTTAAAATTATTAGATATAATATGCAAAGATTTGACAAATATTATTCTAATGTAATATATTAATTTTTTAAATTTAATTTATGTATTTAACCAAAATCAGAAATCTTTGTTATTACTGTAACGAATACTATTATATGCATAATTTAAATTCTAATAACTATTATTTAAGTATATTTTATTGATTTTTCTATTTTATGGGTGCACTTTAACAACAATATTAATTCACTAGAAACATTATATCTTTGGGATCCAGTGGTTATCATATATTTATGGCGTTATTATCATATAATGTATTACCATATACATGTACAATACGTATGTTTATGCATTTACATTTTTATTCAAATTTATATTATTAATTAAATTGTTAATTATACAAATTTAAAATTTTATTTGTAAATTGTTGCACTCTAATTATACTAACTACAATAATTATTATACAGAACAAGAACAAATGTACCTTTGTGTTGGTGGTAATTGTTATAACATAATGAGTTTATTTCCTATGTTTCATTGTTATTACTTTAATAACAAATTAAAGAGCACATGTATTATTATTGAAACGTGTATAATATCCGGTTAGTAATGTATCTATATTTTAAGTTTAAACATGTTAAATATACTATTTTTACAATTAATTTTGTTAGGTGTTGCCAAAGGCTCTGCCTAGACTTTTTTGCAAAGTATTTTAAGAGCTAGAAAGGTAAGGATAAGTTAGACATATGTATAATTTTACAGAAGACACAGCTCGTTATAGTAGCCCCTAGTTAGTAACCTCTCAGTAGTAGCCCCTAGTTAATAGCTCGTAATTAGTAGCTCGTAGCCCGTAATTAGTAGCCCGTAATTAGTAGCCAGTAATTAGTAGCTCGTAGCCCGTAATTAGTAGCTCGTAGCCCGTAATTAGTAGCCCGTAGTTAATAGACCGTAGTTAATAGCCCGTAGTTAATAGCTCGTAGTAATCAGTAGTTAGTTAGTAGTAGTAGTAACAACGTAAAATATTAGAAGTAACCTAACATTTAAAAATACTACAATAGTATACGTGTATATTCTGTATTAAATCTCTAAATAATTTGTTGAAGAAAATTGTTTGAAAGGGACAACCGATAACTAATTCAATTTATCATTTCGTTAATTCAGTATTCAGACAGAAACTCAAAAACCTACGTGAAACTCTTAATTAAATTATTTTTTTATTAACTAGATTTTCCACATGGTGGGAAGCGTGGAATGCATCAACTATTTTAAATTAATTATCGAATTTCAAATCTCTCTTTTATTTTTGGCTCGTGATGACCATCAAATTAAGCATCATAAAATTGCGATCTTAAGAAATTTAGTCTTTCTCAATTTTTAGCAGAAACAATCTTAATCATAGGTTTTATATTTTGGAGCTTGTAGAAAAATATGTTTTTATATTTGATTGCAAATTACTTTTTAAACTTTATCAAATTTATACGTATACCGGATATTTTTTTTTTAAGAGTGATTAAGCGAATATTAATTTTCTTCGTGCATTTTGTGGTACTTTTATTAAAAAGTGTGTAATATTTAATAAAATAGTTGATAATACAGAAAATCAATATTTTATTGGTAAACAGTCAATATGTATATGACATATTGTTATTATATTAAGACCTTTTTACGTGCCGAAATTCAAGCTCCTGTCTATTTGGGGAAAATATTTTATATGAAGCAATATATTATCAAGAAATATTGTATTATTTGCAAGGTTATTACTCTTAATATGAGGTGAACTTAAATTCTAAAAACGTAATTAAACAAAAAAATACTTTGGCACGCTCTATATGAAGTAGGAAAAAAGGGAACAAAGATTATAATTAGCGTAAATAATTGGACTTATCCTAAAAATATGGACAAGTAACTATTAAAAAGGTGAACTTTTGAACTTTTTTATTCTAAGATATATTTGAAAGTTGTTAGCTTGACGTGTCTTATGCGTAGGTGTGGCTGGGGTTTGTGTTCTAACATTGTTTTCGATGTATACTAATGTAGAGAATACTATAAAGATGTTTTTGATAAAAATGTTATTTTATGCTTATATACATGAATGTATGTAGGTATATATTTATCAGATTTACTGAAAATTGCATACTGAAAATTAAAAATATGAAATAATATAGAAAGAAGGTTAGAAACTCTTTCATAACCAGGTAAGTCCAATTATAATTTCAACCATTACAATGTGTGTGTTGTTCAGGTCTAGACTTAAAATGATCACACTGTGTTGTCTATTGGGGAGTGGGCGTTTGCTGAAATAATTACGGTATATACACAAAAATACATTATGCGGAGAAATTTAAACGTAATTCAGCATTTTTTCTATATTATTTACTTTTTTAGCATTTTTACGCTTTTAATTTATTCTTTAGCACAATGTAAAATACGTAAATTAATTAAGCTGTGAAGAAAAAACCACTTGAAAATTTTTGAAGAATTAAAATTATTTTTTCTTAATTCTTCAAAAATGTTCAAGTGTTTTTTTACTTCATTTGCTCCGCAGTGACATTACTGTTTTAATGTAATAATAATAAAGCTGTGTTTCAACAGCTGCACCACGATAACTATTTCTTCGATTAATTTGAAATTACCAACAAACGTAGGAATGCACAATTGGTTGATTGTTGTACACACTTTCTGGATGTCATAATATGGTTACTGTACGAAACCAGAGTTATCAAAAGTGGGTCGTTTATAATCTGTAGACTCGAATAATGTAGATATCTCGATTATTCATTGATATTTTGACTTTGTAATTCAATTAAAATGCATTATAATGTATTGTTTATACTATAATTTTAGAACTTATAACTACTGTTGAGCAAAAATAAAATGCTTTCAAAACCAAATCAACCTATTCTAAAACTAAAACACAACTCCAAAGTATAATAAAGTATTTTAAAATAATAATTTAAATCTTATTGTGTGCTTTTCTTTATTTGTATGGAAACAATTTGAAATAATGTTGTAGTTTCATAATTTATATTTTTTATAATAAATCTGTGTTATAGATATAATTACTGCATTCCAATTTTTTAAATTGTACTAAAACAGAATAAAATCCTGACAATATTTTTTAGCATTATTCTGGAATAATTATGTTATCCTCTATCAAAATGCCAAACACTCTGATAGGCAAGTTTATAATTTGCCAGAAAAGTGGATTCCTTTTTTTTAGAAACAGATTGACTCAAAAGTCATCTTTGTTTTTTATTTCAACAAAAATTTAATATAGTTATATATGCATATTGCTTTATACATATACATATATAGTAATCAGTTTGTGACTTCCCACACAGAAAGAAATTTGGGATTTTTCTTTTCAAAGTTTCGACGCATACCTATTTATGAACTATATATGGGTAATCACATATAGGAGGAACAAATGTGCATTTATTATTTCAGTCTGACAATTCTCATGGCATGGGAAAATATACAAACTGCAGCCTTGATATTATGGTAATAATGAAAGCTTACGGGATATAACATTGCAAAGATCAGTGTGTTTATTTTCAATCATTAGTTGTTTTGTTAACAACCTAGTGGCGTGAAATCGATCTTTTTGTACACTTTGAATTGTTTAAAATTCGCTGACTTCAAAATTATGTTTTGCTTATTTGATAAATTTAAAGTAAGATTAAAAATTGATTTTTTCTGACGATTTTTTTCATTTATTTATATTGTTATCGATCTATAGTTTTTACAAAGTAAATGTTATATCCCGTTCTTTTTTACTGCACAATTTAAACTATTAATTAAGTACAGGATGCAGTAATGATAATATAAATATACAAATGCATAATAATCTTTATCAGAATAAACCATTGAATAATAAGCCCATTTCATTATGTTTCAAATGTTAATAAAAATGTAATCAGACAAAAATCGATTTTAAAACAACGATGAGTAAATAATGGATCCCGCTAAATCTTTTAATAAACGAAAAGCTTATAAAATATTACGATTTTATCTTCCTAAGTCAACGAATTTTAATTAACATTTATCGTAATTTCCAAAAAATATTTCTTATATTATTTTGTAACTAACTAGGAACCTTAATTTGCTTTCCAATGAAAGGAGTTGGCCTATTTTTATAACGTTACATATTTTTGTTAATGATTGTTATCTAAATTGCTAATTAATAATATCAAAATTACTAATTTGTAATAAATGCACTTAGTCATAAAGTAATATATAGGTTGTATCACAAAAAGCTTAATTGCAATGCAGCAATATGCATTATCGTTTATTAGTGTATTTATATAATTATAAACAGCACATTACTAAAATACTGTCGTAAATTAAACCATTACATTCCATGGGTCGGTCGTACGTACCATTGTATAATGTGATCAAACTTGGTGGATATCAGACATATGTAGAGAGCTCAAAGCACTTAATTCCATTCATACACACCAAAAAACACATATTTGATTTCTAATTAGTTGAGGATATGTATATCCATCATTTAGTGATTTCCTAATTTAAGCACCATCTTTACTAGTTTACGAATTAATTTTATTTACTGTGTAATGCATATTTTTGTATTTATTTCTATATGTTATAATATGATGATGTAATTGATACTCTTGCGATAGGCGAAGTATTATCTATTCTCTACAAGTATATCTAACTGCTGTAGATACAATTACACAAATTTAAACAATTTCAAATATTATTTTTTTAGTGTACCAAAATTGAAAATATTCATATATCCACGAAAATCCTATTTTTGAAGAATAATCTAGTGCATCCTATAAAATTGTCTTCCAATGTATATTCAACCATTTTTAACTGTGTTTGTACAAAACGATGAAATATATGCGGTATATCTGCTTGCTATATACCTACTCGCATATATCAAAAGGCAAATATTTATCAATAAATATTACCCACATGCAATAACTAATATCTAAAAGTAGATGTTTTTATCCTGAAAATTATGTCTTTCTATGAATATTATTCATTTTATTTTCTCGAATGACACATGCTGGCGATAAGGGAATATTATAAAACAAACGATAGGATTTCTTTGCAGCTCAGGTCTTTATGTGTTCTTATATTTCCCGACAAATTGAGAATTTGGGTTTCAGCTTAGATTATAAGCAAGATAATTGCGAGGGATATTTTAATGTTCAAAATATGCATCTGCTTACATTTCCTTTAAAAGCTTGGAGAGTTCTTATTATACAATATATTATGTACCTTTGCTGCGTTTCGCATAAAAATTGACTATAAATTATAAGTCGATTAAATTATATATTGATCATAATAAATTGTGATATTATAATTCAAAAACTGGAAACGGTTTCAACTATTTATTTTGTGATAATTTAAAAGCCATCGGGAGATTAGCATCCAACGCCGTCAGGAGTCCATGATCTAATCGATATAATAGCATAGCGTCGAGTTCTGTTCAATAATTTATTACATTTTACTGTTTATGCACAGGGCAGCTATCGTAAGCGGAGGGAAATGATTATTATGATTATTTTAGAAATCTCGCCCTAAATAAACAAAGATGTGTAATAATTGTTAGCATTTGCATAAAATAAAGAAAAAATTAGATAAATTAAAATAAATACATCGCATTTAATAGTTGAATATTATCGACCTTATGAGACATTTTATTTCTGGCTTGAACATTAAATAATATTTACAGTGAGTAAGTTTATAATTAACCGATTAAATAACGAAATATATATCTATCAAAGAAACAACAAATAACTGAACCAGCCATTAAGTAAAAGAATAATAAAAATAACCAATGCATATTCTAGACGTGATTGATTAATCTATGGAATTATTTCAAGTGAATAAATAAAATAATGCAATAACTTAGAACAATGTCCTATTTCAGTGACTTTGAGGGCGCAACACATGCGACCATACCATATATACAATATCTGGCAGAAAATCCAAATAAGTAAGCCGGAACATTGTCAGAATAGTTAAAGTCTTTTTACCGAAGTACTTTCTTTGAAACAGAACGACGCCTTCATTCATAAAGTTACGCTGTTATAAAATTACTGCCGCATAACACAATGTCCTTGTCAGTCCGGAGGCCATATAAAAAAGCAATTACGTTTGAATTAAACAAAGGAAACAAAAAAAGGTTAGAGTACTCAAGGTCGTATGCAAAGCTTACAAGTAGGGCAAATATTAAGTTTTATAGTGTTGGAAACAATGCAGAAAAGTAACCTACTCTTTTAAAATTAATCTTTTCACGCCAAAAAAACGTTATGGCTTTCGTGAAACGAGAGTTGCTATTAAGAAATTTATATTAGTATTATACTAACTTAATTAATTTAGGCTTATTTTTATTTCAGTTTTATTAATTGAAATAAAATCCTCAACACATTGTATAGTCTCTCTCCCTTTTCTTTAATGAATAAAATGAAATTAGTACTAAATTTAATCTGGTATTGTATATATAGAATACGTGAACTTTTGATAAAGTGTGTTCTCGTTTTCAATTCATACAATTAGAAAATAAAAGCTTAAATAATATACGCTACATATACTATGCACATATGTATAAATGTGTATAGAAACAGAATTATATTTGTAACGTACATAACTAAAACTCTTTATATAAAACTCTATATACATAGTTAGGCATAGATTAAGTTATAGTATCAACACTGTATCTATACGAAAACAACTTTTTAGAACAAACAATGTTTCTAATGTATGTATGTGTGTGTGTATGTTTATAGACAAGAATAATAATTATATATATATATATATATACATAGGTACATAAAATTAAAACAAAAGTTGCTAATGTATATCAATACAAAAAATACACGCTTTGATTTTTCGTTTCCTTTATCAAATGATATTTGCTGTGAAGTCAAAAGTGTCTAAGTTTTTAATTAAACAACGTTTGATGCGTTCCGTTGACGTATTGACTATTTTTTCCGACAAATTAGCACAAACACTTAGTCAATATTTCAATTTAAAATATGGCTATGATTAATTTAGGTTGCATTTCGGATTGTTTAAAATTAACGAAGATTTGTCTTCACAATAAAACTATTTATTCGGACTTATGTGTCTCTCACGGAAAACTTAAAATAATTATGAATAACTGCGAAAAATTGCAATTTATTTCAATTCTGAAAATAAAAATGCTTAAATAATATATGCATAGACTAAAGTTTGCATATAATTTACTTATACAAATATATAAAAAAAACCTCTTAATTTTGTCACAATTATAAATATCAGTGGCCGATTATAGATAATATAAAAGATTATACTGCGTTCCAAAATCTCCCGAATTCGTCATATAAAACCGAAATTAATCAAAATAATGTGAGATTTGCGTTAAAAATTCCGATATGTTAGAAAGCGATTACGACGTTTCGAGTGTCTTTAAGAAGTGAATTATTTAGCCAAAGATTTAAATTCGAATCAATCTCTAAAACTATGCATTGATTGATTGATTTTAGCCTAAAACTATGCATTGATTAATTGATTTTTTTAACATAAAACTATGCATTAATTGATTGATTTTAGCCTAAAACTATGCATTAATTGGTTTATTTTAGTCTAAAACTATGCATTAATTGGTTTATTTTAGTCTAAAACTATGCATTAATTCTTTAATTTTAGCCTAAAATTATGCATTGATTGATTGATTGATTTTACCCTGAAACTGATTTTAGACGAGGGCATCTGATGATTTTTAAATAGATATTTGTTTTTATACTTTATATACATAAATTGGCTATCTGTAAAAACTGGCGTTACAATTTGAAGAAGTTTGTAATACAGATCATTTCTAAATTATTGATTAATACGATATAAAAGACTATTAAAAATACATTACTGATATATTTTTCTATAATAATAAATAAATGAGTTAGAATATACTTCATTTAAAATAATAATCTACGTTGACCACAACCGCAAAATCCACACAATTTTCAGTGGAAACATTTTAGATTGCCATTCTATCTATTTATTGATTGATTTCTATTGATTTTTAATTATACGTCCAAATTTCACACTTCAAACTGCATCGATTGAACGGTATAAAACGGTTCATCCAAGTTTAAAGGGATGATGATCGTTCAATGATTTTAAAGGATTTTTAAACTGGGTTTTGAAGATTTATTTGTACAGCTCTGAAAAAGCGGGCACGACCTTTGGGACATCTGCCCAACGCTCTATTAGCTGAGCTATCAGGGTCTAACAACAACTCAGATGGCGGAATCCAAACCACATTTAGCTCAATTGGTAGAGCCTTTGGCATGTAACCCGCGTCGGGCAGAGTTTTCCAGAGTTGTGTTTGTTTGCAATATTGCTTGAAATGTCCCAAAACTTGTAAAGTCCGGTTGTATAAAATATTTATTTCACTTATTTACTGGGATGCAGCATTTTTGAATATATATTCCTATTTGCTTGTCGATGTAAACCTTTTGTAGGCACGTCTTATGGGACACACTGCATTTGTTTGATCGTTATTTCTCTTACAAACGACCCCGAATGTTTATTTGTTCTGTGAATATTTTAGAAAGTGTCAATTAGTGAAATTTGCGGTAGGTATATACCTAAGTGGTTCAATAAGTTCGTATAATCTATATGAACCCATAATTATGCATGCAATATCTATAGATATTTTGAAAAGTAATAAACTCTTTCTTACTTGCTTTAATCATTTTTCTGTAATATACTCGTATACCTATTTTTTTAAATAAATATAGAAGATTTTTTTTAGAAAAAAGTTATAATTTTTTACAAAATTTGACCTATTTTGTACTTTTAGAACTCAATCACTCATAAATTATACCAAATTTCAGATACACACTTCAAATGTTCACTAATATCTTAGATATTTCTATGATTTAATAAAATGTGTAGATATTGCAGGCATCATGATGGGTTCATATAGATTATACGAACTTATTGAACCACTCAGGTATATGACCGTTATCTCTATAACAAACGACAAGGAATGTTTATTTACTGTCGTAATGAAATAGGCTGTGAGACTTTGTTTAAGCTCGGCATATACATACATACCAACGATGTCTTAGATGTTATTGGTGCAGAAGGACCACACTAGTCTACCAATGATATCCCTTTACAATAAAGAGGCCTTAGACAGAAAATAAAAGGAACTATGCAGTAATTTCCGAAAACTGGGTCTATCCATAATTTATACATGGCGATAGAAAAATGCACCTGATGAAATTTGTATTATATTTGTAGTCGGAGTTTATGTAACATTGTTTCAAATTTCTATAAAAAGTATTGCTGCGTGTCCAATCGTGCGTAATGAAACTTGGTGCATAAAAAGTGGAGTATTGCTAAAGCCTAAGAAAAACACAATAAAAGCCGTAAGTTAACGTTAAAAGTCGAGAAAGGTAATATAGACTCTACTTATAAGTGTACCAGTATTTACTGCCTCATGCTTATCCTTCAACAGACATCTTTAATTCGGTTATCCAAACAATTTGGATACTTTCTAAGAAGGTAGGATGCATGTGGTAAAGGCTTTGAAAGACACGAATGACTATTTAGGAATGCCTATACGACCCTAAAGTCGAGCCGACATATTTGAAATAATGTTACGTTATGAAATAAAAATACATTTTATCATCAAACTATTTTTTGCAATATATTTATATATACGCAATCATTTTTCATATTTTTCTTGTAAGTAAATATTTGAACAATAATTATAATACAGATGTCAAATCAACAATAGATGATAATTATAACCGTATATCTATGTCATATACAAATAAAATATAAATATATAAATGATTCACAAAGTCCGTTAGAATTATTTCATTGTACACCATTGTTTATATTAGATAGAAACTAAACATAGATACATGTAACAAATTCATTATTCTCAAGATAAAATAATATTTATCTCAATCCGTACCGGGGGTGG